>JAPFFP010088624.1:0-21252 GCA_026153255.1 Solanum medicagineum
GTGTATATATAGGAAATGATCTTTCCAAAATTGCAACATAAGGGCCTCTAGTAGGCCGATTGTTCAATTAGGTCCCCCGACTTTCCTAATTTGATCCAATTGAGGACTTTCGATTCCAACTTAAAATATACGCTCCAATTATAATTAAGCACCGTGAACTTACTTCATTTAAGTTACGCCATAGTCGCCATAGTTTTTTCCAATTAAACGATTAACTTCAAAATAATTACTTTACGGGGTCTAACAAATATCTTTCGATCCGATTACTCTAAATATCAACCAAGACCATTCTTTCACATAATTTTTCGTGTTGATCACATTTTCAGCCTCAAATTTGCCAACAGAGCTTGGGAAGACGCGTTATGCGAGCGTATCTCATGTAGGAATATTTTGTAGTACTTCTTAATATTCTTATTTCCCATTTTGGTTTGAGCTCTGAGACAACCTGAAAAGTAGCAGCTTGTCCCTTTCAGTGGGCCCTTCAGACTTCTATTTAATTTTTGTTCTTGTTCTATTTGAGAAGCGAAGAAACTGAGACTTGTATAAATTTCTTTGAATTCTATTGTAGTAGAGACTTGTACTTATGATACCAATCTTAGATCGATTTTTAGCTTTGGATTACCTCTGTAATGCTATTATGTATTTACATTTTTAATGCTTACCTTTAATCGATTTTTAGCTTTGGATTACCTCTTTAATGCTATTATGTATTTACATTTTTAATGCTTACCTTTACATATGAGACCATGTATTTGTTTTATCTTTCACTTTATCTAGTTGTTTTCCTGTTAGATTGACTTGCCTCAATTGGCTGAAAGCAAGTCTCTTCTCACATGATTTTGGATCCATACACTTACATTGCTATTTTTGATTTTAGAAGATATGCTTTTGTTTTAGTTTGTTTGAATAAAAAAATTACTGTAATGTTTTTTTATATTAAATAAACTTTTAGTTAAATGTTTAGTTTTTTACATTAAAATCACTCCCTCAAAGCAATAAACATTTATAACATAGTTAAAATTACATTATAAAAGCACTTTTGATTTGTGTGAAAAAATTTATTCATTCTTAAATATCAGACCAACCAAAAAATGACATACTTCCTTAAGAACATTTCACTTATCACATTTTACTTTGACGCTTTCCTTGAGAAACTTTATGTTTTGATTATAATATATTTATTTATTATTTTTAATTGTTTAAAATATTAAACAGTGTTGATTACATTTTTAATATTATTTTATTAAATTATTCATTCCTATGTATTAAGGTTGTTAGTGGGCATTATTTTGCAGTCGTTTGGAGTACTTAATTTGCTGCATTACTCCTTTAGGTAATACTTTGTGACTGTTGGCAGTTTGGTCCATTGACCATTGCACGTTGGAGTGCATTAGTTGCCTCCCTTTATTTTCCTCTAAATGTCTTCATTATACTTTGTAACTTATGTAACCTCTGGACTATTTATCTACCCTATTTACTTTCTATTCATTGTATAAAAGACTTTCACAACTATAAATAGTGGAAGACTTCATTTTTTCTGTGATACAACATATGAGAAGAATATAAAGTGTATAAAGTTTGTAAAAAGAGAGTTCTTATTAGTTGAAGGGAGGTGTTCTTATTGTGGAGCTTGGACTCAACTCTTGTCCAAAGTTTGTTGAGTTACACTATTCTGAAAAGCTGTTGTATCTTGGAGGGGATAAGTCAAGGAGAATACTGCTGGACCGGCAAAAATGTTTGCTACAGTAAGCTTGAATCTCCTTAAAGAGAGCGAGATATTCGCGTCTTAGCCTCAATAATTTTTATTCAATTTTGTCATTTTATTTTTCAACTGTAATTTATTTTATTTGGGGCATATTATACCAACAATTTTAAGGAGATTCATGTTTTTGTTACAGTTTGAAAAAGTGCGGATATCAAGATAGGAGATCTCAATATTATTATGCTTCAGTGTTGCCCTCATTGAGAGATGAAAGAGAAGAGATGTAGGGGTAAAGTATAATTTTTACTTGTTCAATTCAAGCGAAGAAAAGGTAAAGGAGATAAAAAAACTTTTTACCTAATTATTTTATGAATAAAGTGATTTCTTTTCTTGAACACAAAGTGGTATTTAAATTCTAAAAATAGTGGGGGGTCATGAAATGAGAAAAAATTATTGTGAAATTGTTATTTTTGCATCTTTGAGTAATGCTCTAAAAAGAGGATTATAGACAAATATATATATTTATATTGAAAAAATCACATGTTATTTTTTTCCATATGATTTGGTGAGTTTTTTACTTCAGCATGTTATCAAAGATATGATAACGAAAAATGTTGAGTAGCCATATTGATATGAAATATTTGGGTGAGAAAATTTCATTCTTGGAATAAAATATTATAAAACGGGTGATGAAAATTTTCTTGTCAAGTCACATTATGTTGAGAAAATTGTGAAAGACAACTTTATTGGTTATAATCTTGCTATTCCTTTGATTCACTTGTGTCAAAATAATGTGACAAAGAAAAAAAGGAGTTCGCTATCCTAAAAAAACTATGAGATACGTGACTAACAATTTGCCTTGAAGTTGTGTTTGCAGTAAAAGTACTTGACAGGTACAAACAAACTAGATGAGAAAAAAATGATAATATTTGTGGGAATGAGAAAAGCAAATTGTATTATTTGCTAGCTTCATTATGGAGGTTGAAGTAAAAAATTTTAGCTCCAATTAGTGAAAAAGTGAATTGATTTTATTATGTCAAACACTTTATTTTGAGAAAATTTTTGTCATTTTGATTAATTGTGATAGCACCAAAAAAATTGAGTGGAGTACAAAAATCATAATTATAACAATAAATTTAGACCCATCAAATAAAAGTACGATATTCTGAGATCATATTAATCAGTAGTATATCATTTTCTAATCTTGCAGATACATGTACTAAGGCCTTAGCAAAATAAAAGGTCTGAAGCACATCGAGGGTGAAATTGAAGCCTATAAATTCTGAGTCATATATGAGAAAATCGAACATGGGGAACTAGAGATCCTATAACTAGGTTCAATGGGAAAAACGAATCATATGATGACTTGTTGTGAAATGCACTAATATTAATTTTACTCCATCCCTATGATGTGAGTGCATTTATTCTATAATGATTTGTGGAGGTTGAGTCTATGAACTCTTAACGAAAATCTATATGTCATATGAGTGGGGTGTCAAATTATAGGAGCACCCTTGACAGATTTCACCTATGTGAGTGTGGAAGTAGACTGCTTCTTATGAGAATGGGGCTTATTTTCAAAGACATTCATGAAATCGAGATAGAACAAGGCCGTAATATACTTGCTTGTAAAGCTCATATCAACACCTTGGTCATCATATATGAGCAATAATATTTTATTTCCCTAGTCATATTTCAAGTCTGAGATCATTACGACTCTAGAGTAAAAATTACTGTTTTACTAAGTGGAGGTTCAATGCAGAACACACCTTCATCATACATAGTGATCTTCCTTCATTTGATAAACTCTCTTATATAATATTAAAATAAGTGGGAGATTATTGGTTATATTTTAATTTATTTCATTAAATGTATCGGTTCCCATGTATTAAGGTTGTTAGTGGACATTATTTTGCAGCCGTTTGGAGTAATACTCCTTGTGAGTAATACTTTGTGACTGTTGACAGTTTGGTCCATTGACCATTGCACGTTGAAGTGCATTAGTTGCCTCCCTTTATTTTCCTCTTAATGTCTCTTCATTATACTTTGTAATCCATGTAACATTTAGACTATTTATCTACCATATTTACTTTTTATTCATTGTATGAAAGACTTTCATAATTATAAATAGTGAAAGTTCTTCATTTGTTTTGTGATACAACATATGAGAAGAATATAAAGTGCATAAAGTTTGTAGAAGGAGAGTTCTTATTAGTTGAGGGGAGGTGTTCTTTTCGTGGAGCTTGAAACTCAGCTCTTGTCCAGAGTTTGTTGAGTTACACTTTTGTGAAAGATCGTCGTATCTTGGTCGGAGGAGACAAGTTAAGGAGAATACTGTTGAATGGTGAAAACGTTTACTGTAGTGGGCTTGAATCTCCTAAAAGAGAGCGAGATATTCGCGCCTCAACCTCAATGAATTTTTATTCAATTTTGTCATTTTATTTTTCAACTGTAATTTATTATATTTGTAGCATATTACACCAACAAATAATCTCTTCAATAAATATTTTCACTTTAATCTCACTTTAATAAATAAAAAAAGTGTTAATATAATCAGTCACAGTATTGAAGAATGTGTATATGTTTTTCACTAAGACTTTTTATGTTAATTAGTCAATATTTATTACTTATAAAAGTATTTAATATTAGTTCAATTATATTTTGATTTTCTTAAATGACAGTTACTCCCTCCATCCATTTTTATTTAACTTGGCATATTCCTGAAGGTGTGATGATTAAAAAAATGATAATGTTGCTATACCCTTCAAATATAATTAAAAAATGATAATGTTGTTATACCCTTCAAATATAATAAATTCAGCATTTTAGAAAATGCATTAGAAGATGATTATCGTTAGTAGCAAATTAAAAATTAGGTAATAATTTAATTTGAATTCTTAAATTAGACAAATAAAAATGGACATCTGTTCTACTATAGTCAATAAATAAAAAAAGACGAAAGAAGTATTTTTAATTATTTATTTTTAATAAAAACAATAGATTAATAATTCAAAAAAGTAAAAATATAGTATACTATACGTAAAGGGGAAAATAAATTAAAAATATATACTACTTTTTATTCTTCTTCAATATTTGATATTTACATTAACTAATCGAATTGATCTTGAGTAGGGCTTATTTAGGGCCAACATTCTTTGTTACAAAATTTTCATCACTCGAAACTCGAAATCAAAATATTTGATCCAGAGATGCAGCCAATGAATTCCTTTGAGCATATACATATTTAAGACACACAAGTATATCATTACTAGTGTCGATAAAATGAACCTACATTTTGATAATTCATTCATATTTTAGTAATTTGGGTGAATGATTTTTTTATACGGGTAAAATGTGAGTTGAAACTCATATTCAACTCATAGAAATATGGATGTTCATGGGTTAAATATGAGTAAACTATAATTTAATCAAATGAGTTAAGCTTCTAGCTTCTTCTCACTCAAAATTCATTATGTTATCTACTTTTTTTTAATGTTTTGTTGACTTAAATATTTTGAAAATCTAAATTTAAATAAACTACGTATAAAAAGTAGGAAAATATTTTGTCAAATCTCCTCCAATTGCAAGTTACAATTCTTTTTGTACTTCACCCAATACCACGATTCCTCCTCCACGATCCTTCAACCCCCCATCCTTCCACCCCCAAGAAAAATTAATTTTTTTCAAAAAATCTTTTGTCTTTATAAAAAATTCAAATTTTATTACAAAAGTTACAAATCCGGTTAAAAAATTTGTTACAGTGAGAAAATTCAAGTCACTGCAAATTAAGGTTATAAGCATGAAATCAATATGAGAAAATTTTAAAGTTGAATTTTTAAAAAATTTCAATTTTAAAAATATTTTTTTAACCCACTCTAACACTTGACCCCTCTCAGTTCGAGTGTCAGGATTGAATTTTGAGTCGAAAGTTGTCGGATCCCATTAGAAGTTGGGTCCTATAATTAATTTGGAATCGGGCTCGGATCTCAATTTAAAAGTCGAACTTTGCATTGGGTGTAGAATTTAGTTTTATGATACAATACAATTAAATAAAATATTTTAAATATTTTTCATCAAAAATAAAGTAAAATATTTTATCCATATTGAATGTTAAAGTAAAGTGCTATTTGCTCATTAAAATATAGATAAATTGGTATTTTATTCAATCCATTTCTTATCCAAATCATTTAAAATATGAAAGGATTGAATTATTAATCACTTTATATTGATCCATTTAACCTACCCAAATTTAACTTAATCTGCTCAAATTTAACTCAACTCATTCATTTGCCGCCACTAATCACTGCTACGCACCATTTCACATATTAGCATTTTTCTTTTTGATTAAAGATATATTATCATTCACTACGCAACAAATATTGTTATCAAAGTGAGCACGTGAAGGAAAGACCCTAGAAATCTACATTATTGAGGAGAAATGATAAAGGAAATTTAAGATTTTAAAGTATAACATTTAGGAGTACTAGACATTAAGTGTTCATGCCTAATAAAAATATCTTATTAAGAGTAATATTATACAATTATAATTAAAATACTTAAAGAATTATAATTAAAAATATTGAAGTAGATACATTAAAACCAACAAAATATTTTAATTGGGCCATGTGTAATAAAGGAGGAGGAGAAACAATTGAAAGAATACAATTAAATAGTTGAAACAAATATATCAAAGTCGAAGAAATATTTTAATTGAGCCGCATGTAATAAAGGAGGAGAGGAAGCAAGCAACTCAAGCAAACATGTCGTCTAACAATTACTTACTTTCCGTAACCTTCTTATTATATAGTAATTATATAGATGGTATTTCATTCATCCAATAATAATTATTTATTATTAACTTGATATAAAAATTAAAAAATAATAATAATAATTTTTTTAAATTTATTATTTTAATAAAAATAAACATAAACATAAACTAATAAATTTTATTAATTTTACAAACTAAATATTATTGTTATTAATTATTTTAAAATAACATAATAAACAAATAACATGGACCAAAAAGTAATAATATGAATAAATAAAATATATAGAAAAAACAGAGCACGGGGCTCAAGGAAGAAAAAGGAGAGTGGTGTGGGGGACCGTTTCCAGAAAGAGAAAGTGAGACAAGTGAAGATAAATACACGGAAGAGTGAAGCGTGATGCCGTACAACTTCTAAAGTTATATAGGAATGGGACCCATTATTTGTCTTTTCTTTTTTCTTTTCTCACTTCTCTCAATGCTATGCTATTATTTTCTTCATTTAGTCTTAATCAGCATTTAAGTCTTCAAATTTTTCACTACACGCTGACAAGATAAAACAAGAGGCTTTCAAAACATTGATACTAGGAGTGAAGTATTAAAAAAAATTAATTTCTCATATCGTTATTTAAGTACTCGCCCCCCTCCCCCGTCCTATATTACATGGGTTATTTCTGTTATAGCTTCGATCTTGACCTTCTTGACCTTGGCACCGATAATCCTGATTAGACTCTTGGACTCTTGGTGTAGAAACTCTTCATCTGATCAGTCACAAAGCAAGTATCCTGCTTATAACACGACTTATCATACATGTGTGCTCATGGTGGCTGACGTTTGACTGCATTCACTCTTTCCTGAGTTTGCTTCATCAGCAACCCCACATTAGTACTAATCTGAGCTAACTCTTGCATTACATCTTCATTGATCTTGGCCTGCTTTGAATTTATACTGGCAGAGAAAGTGCTCTGTGTCATTGATTTGTCCCTTGTGCCCCATGCAGAGTTAGTCTTCGCAACCTTCTCTAATAGTTCAGTCACAACAGGAAAAAGTGCAATAAAAAATGAACCTACAGTTTATGGTGTTAGCCACTGCTTTGCAATTATCATCCAAGGCTCGATACAACATCTCCATTAAGGAATCATCAATAATCTTATAGTCTGGGTCACTTCTCAATCCCTTGGTCCGTTCAAGTTGATTAGATGAGTGTATTCACGTCAAGTCCTGTTATCTATCCCTTTTTTCATTCATTACCCTGTTGGTCTAGCAAGCAAAAATAACGCGAGTTCTAACATTTTCAACTATTAAAAAACATTCAAAGAGAAGAGATAAATAATACATACATGCACACATTCAAAGGATTACAAAGTTTTTTGGTTTTTTACTTTGTTAGCTCTTGGTGGTTCCCACAACCCTAATTGTGAATTCAGCTACTCATGTTCGTTGTAGATGAAAGAATCATGTTATAGAATTGCATAATTAAACACTTACAACGAAGGATTTCGAAGAACGTGAAATCTGGAATCTTCACGAAAATCACAACATTATAACTTGAAGATAAAGTCAAAAGTGATCCACAAGAAATCTCCAAGAACAAGCTTAAACAAAGTAATAATATCAAGTCTCTAGATTTGTATGTCTAAAACGACCTAAAAACCTATTTATAATAAAAAAAATAAAATCCTAAATGAAATACGAAAACTAGAATCAGGACTTTTCACGGACGAAGTTATGGGTCGTAAATGCATTCACGACCCGTAAATGACTTCGTAGACTGCATTCTCTAGAAACTGCCTTCAACGTATGAGCCCTTCCTATGGGTCATCTTCTGATCCTCAAGGCACGAACTGATGCACGGGCCGTCAAATGGTCTACAACCTATCCTAGTGGCATGTGATTTCAACTTTTGGAAATTGGCCCTTCACTGGATCAATCCTACAAAACTCATCTACGACACTTGGAAAGAACCACAGACCATAGAAGGTCCAGTAAAAACCCAAAAAGTTGTAATCTATCCAATTTAGCCCAAAACTTCCCAACTCCTATAATAATGCAAAATTAACATAAAAACACATCAAACCTACTAACATCGTTTCAAGAATACACAAAATTCTAAGTTTAAAGCATCAAAAGTGTCGTATTTTGGCAGTACATCAACTGCACCATAGACTAATGCAGAAAACTAGGGTGAGCACCAATATGAGGTTTCCTATAGGCATCATCGGCCGATTGAGTGAAATAATGCTAAAAGAATATCTAGACTATGAACTGTAAACATTGTCTGCCAAACCAAAAACCAAGATATAACTATTTGTAGATTCACGTAACTCAGTTGCCAAACCAGGTGGCATATGTTTGTACCATAGGCGTAACTAGGATGAGGTTAAGTTATAGAAATATATCTAGATGTAAGGTTCTAATGTCTATACCTGTACACCAATTGAGCCCTCACAAGCCTAGAAGGTAGACCTATGCACACAAATATGGTATATAGGTGTATAAGTATAGACATTGGTAGTGAAATACAGGAGATCTCAAATGATATGTCCAAAGCAATTTTTGACACTTCCATATTGTTTTTCTAATTTTTTTTTACATAATTTAGCATTTTGAATCACTTAAATCTGGTAAAAAATGACCTCGAAAGTACCGTGCAAAGTAGGAATGTATATATAATATACTCATCCAGGAAGTTGGCACCAAAGCTTGCCTTGTACCTCTTATTTTCAACGTATAGAAATGTTGAAGCTGGCTAGATGTCCTTACTAGGATTGGACTTAGTCATGGACGCAATGGAAAAGGTGAGACTCATAAGGTAGAAGTTAAAAACAATGGAAAGTTGCTAAAGGTCCTACTCCGATGTGAGAAGGAGGGACCTTGAGTTCAACATTGGTGATTGGGTGTATTTGAAGGTGCCCCTTTTGAAAGGTATGATTCAATTTGGCAAAAAGGTGAAATTAAGCCCTAGGTATGTAGGGCCTTATAAGGTGGTGAGAAAAGTGGGCAAAGTGGCGTATGAGTTGGAGTTACCTATGAAAATAAATTTGATTCATTCGGTCTTTCATGTTTCATTGTTGAGAAAGTTCATAGGTGATGTAAACTCTATATTCCCCTTGGCGATGTGAACATTGAAGAGAATTTAAGTTATGAAGAGGCATCGATTGAAATCTTAGATTAGCAAGTGAAGAAGCTAAGGAATAAGGAGGTTGCATCTATTAAAGTGCTTTGGAGGAATCAATAAGTTTAAGGAGCAACATGGGAAGTAGAGGGACATGATGAAGTGTTACTCATATCTTTTCCACTCTACTCAAGCCTACGGTATTAAGTTATTCTTAACTAAAACCTCTGATTTCTTGCATTTCAATTTTGCATGATGCATACACTTATTTTCATGTTTGTGGATTATTTTGAGATATATTTTAAGTATGGATTTAGAGGACTTCATAAGAGAATGTTTAGATTGTATTTTTGCATGCATGCTTGGTTGTTAGCTGATGTTTAACTCTTTAAAGCCTACATTTAAGTATATTCGGACATGAATGTTCACAAGGAGGAGATATTATAAGGATCCTCACGTTAGGATCCCAGAAAGTGCAGAAAACTTGGCTGGAAATACCCTGGGCTCATTTCACGAAGCCAAATTCACGGCCCATGGTTCAAATCATGAGCTGTAGACCAGGCTTGTGAATGAAGGCCTTAAAAAGTTGGAATTTTCTTAGTATAAAGTGATCCACGAAGACCATCTACAAGCTGTGGATGGAAACACATCCCGTAGATCGAATCATAGGTGTGAGTCTAGACATAAAGAAAATTTGGAGTTTCTAGAAAGTAACCCATCACCAATATGATGGTATATGGTCTTGTTTATGGTTCATAGTTAGCCTTTGTGAGTGAGATCCCTGAGAAAGGAAATTTTACTATGTGAGGAAGGAATCCATGAGGCCATTCATGACTCATGGATTAAAGTATGGCCCATGGATAGGGATTTTGTGGTTTTTGTCGTAGGTAAATAGTTTTGGAAGATTTGAAAAGGAGTATCAGATGACGAGAATCACAACTCATGGTTCAATCCACAACCCGTAATCAGGGTCTCGTGAATTGTTTTTTACAGTTTTAATAAAGGATATTTCTATCTTTTCTGTAAATCCTAACTTTAAACTATGTCATTTTTATGACCCTTTGGACCTCTAATCAAACCTTAAAGCTCTAAAATTCCCATTCTTTTCCATTCTTCCACTTTTTCAAAGTTCTAAGGCAATCATTCTCTCCAAGAACAAGGCGAAGAGGGCTAGGTTTTTAAGATCCTTCTCCATAACAACAAGTTCATTCTTCTTAGGCTACACCAAGAGTATGTGTCTCCTTTCATCCACAAAGTCCTTCATTAAAAATTTCTATCTTTTCTTTAAGTTCCTTGAATATTAACATGCATGCTAATATTGATTTCATGGTTTTATGATATATTATGCCTTTAATGTTATCATGTAATGGTTTGCTAAGTATTTCCATAAGTTTTGGGTTGATGGTAATAATCCCAATGAGTAGGGTTTAAATGATGAAGTGTGGGTTGTTAATCCATGTTTTAAGTAAGCATAATTTCTTCGTGTTCATGCTTGACTCTCATGATTTATGAATTTTCCAACGTATGATTAAGCTTACTAAGTTTAGAGTCAATTCTTGCAAGATATATGATAATGAATAGGGAACAAAAGAAAAGTTTTTAGTTTTGATACTATTCAAAGATGTAAGTATGTCAATGATGCCCTAAATGATGGTCCTAAAGTGAAATGACAATTCTCAGTTGGTGATTCCTAAGTTTCGAGCTACTCCTTGAGATTGCTACTTATGATTCCAAGTGTCATTATTTGACTAAGTATAAGCTTTAAGGAATTTTGTGGGATGACTTAGAAGTAACCCTTTGCCCCATCAACTATGTGCAACTATAATAGCCTTTGTAGGCTAGACTAGTGGATCCATGTAAGCCAATTATGATATTTGATGATGCATGCTATGTGACAGAGTTCCACTCGGCAAGTGATCTCCCCGTGCTAACGTAAGGGGTTATGTTGGATTCCATGTAGTGGTCCACATGGTCTTATATGCCGATTACGATCCACTTCCACAAAGGTATGATATTGATTCTCTTTGTTCCATTACATGTGTTTCATTTATGTATTACTTTACTCATATTGAATGTAATTCCTTGTATATACCTACACTCATATGAATATTTCCTTTGCCGTTTCATGCATTAAGGTCCTTAACTTTTATATATGGTGGAATCACAGTTTCATACTTGCATTGCATCTCACATACTTAGTACATTCCAAAAGTACTAGCACATATTTGCCTACGTGATGTCACCATGTAGAGATCGATGTTCCTCCTCCCCCGGCTTATGACTAGTTCTTTCGACGCTTCAAGACTAGTTTTATTGTGTTGAGTTCTTAGTTCGCATCTCCTACTGTTTTTCTTTCATGCTATGTATTTTTGGATATGATATATATTTTGGCTTTTAAGCTGGAGGCTTTTACTTTTTATGTTCAAATTTGAAATCTTTTCTATTTGAGAAAAATCGACCGCTTACCGGTTCTCATTTATTCATGTTTTAGATGGTATGTTATGGACACTAATGTATGATTTGAGATGCTTCTTTTATTTAAATGACGTCCTATAGACTCTATGCCTTCATTTCCACGAAATGTATGAGTTTGTGCCTATGAATGCTCAATACGTTAAGATGGCTTGAATAAAGTACCTACGGGTGTCTCATTCGCTTTGTTACGACTATGTCCTAGGCTTGGGTCATAACAGTTTACCTTATTCAAGCCAATAATATATTTGTTTGTATAGCCATATTTTGTAGTCTGATTTCTCTTTGTTGATTAGACAGATTTTGATAAAGAAATTCTTATTGCACTTTGAAATTCAAAGATTTGAAGAAGAAAGTGGATATGAGAAATCCAAAGAAATCCTTATTGCACTTTGAAATTCAAAGATTTGAAGAAGAAAGTGGATATGAGAAAAAAGAAGTAAAAAGACTTGGAGAAATATGGTTGTGCCGTGAAGAAAAAGTAGAAAATAATGCCCAAGTGTAAAATTATGTATGTTTGTTGTAAACAGAGGATGAGAGAAGAAACATTTTCCAAATGACATGACTAAAAAGGTTGAGAAGTACGAGGAAAAAAAAGAGAACGAAAACATCCTTGTTAGAAACTAAGTAGTTCAAGAGGGAGATAGTATCGAAGGGAAGGGATGTGGCAATTTGAAAGTAATGTGATTTGAGAAAAGGAGTTCAATTGATTTTGTCATTGTCCTATATTACATAGGGAATATTTGTTACTATTTTAACCAAATAATTCCTAGTCGTCCCTTAATCAAAATTACAACCTGAAAAAAGCTCTTTCGAACCTACATTGATTGAGTAATACAACAATCTAGGCAAGCCTATGGTTCATTTGTATATATCCTTGACTTTCTTGCGAGAGTGAGCAAATTTGATTTTCTCATGCCCCTCTTGATATATATACACATATAAATACACACACATACACATGCAATGACCTAAAGCTCATTTTCGAAAATTTTTAAAAATTTATCATTTATCCCTTCCAACAGTTGTTCCAAATCATGTTTGAATAGTTTATGCACGTCGTTATTGGACTTTATTGAAAAATTGTGAAATTTTGAAGTTTTGAAAGCTTATATCGTTCAAAAATGATTTTTGGTACCAACCAGAGCCATGAGTCTAGGAATAGAATTTTGTTAGTTTCATCAGCTCTCTTATAAGAAAATTAGTCTAGGAGCATCGTCATTTCTGAGTTTGGAGTTATTTTTTAGATTTGAGGCCTTCAGCTAAAAGTTTGAGTAAAGAGGGTGTTTGAATAAGCTTAAAAGCTTGTCAAACCTGCTTTTACGCTCTTTTTAGCTTTTGGAAGTGTTCGAGGAAATTCTATAATAACTTAAAATAAGTGTAAAATAGTTTTTAAAAGGTCAAAAGTTAAAAGTTGGTCCCCTACTTTTATCTTTTTGGAAGTCATTTATGTTTGACCAACAAATTTTACTTTTTTATACCTAATGTTTATCTATAATTTCTATATCATTTTGCTCATATTTTTTTTATCTATTTCTTTTCTTTCATTCTTTTTTTTAAAATTTTGCTCTTTCTTTCTTCCATCTTTTTCCTTCTTCGTGTTCTTTCTTTTCTTTTATTTTTTTTCTTTTTCTTTCTCTTTCTTTTTTCTTCTACATTATTTTCTCCTTATTTTATTTTTTAAGTAAATTATTTATTGTAAAGAAGAAATATAATCATTATTTATTATAAATATAATTAAGAAATACTCAAATATTTCATGTATTTTATCAAAATTATATATTTTAAAAATTAAAAATAACTTACACATATAAATTAACTTATATAATCAATTTATATTGAAGATGAATTAAAATAAATTAATTATAATTTAATTTAATTTAGAAACAAAAATTTAGAGAAATAATTAGCATTTTATAATTTGTAACAACTTAAGAGTATTTCAAATATTTTAACAAAAAAGTGCTTAACAACACTTAAATACCAAATACATTGACAACTTTTTTTCAGCTTAAGCACTTTTATCCAAATACGTAACTACTTATTTTTAAAATAAGTTTCAGCGCTTTAAAAAGTCCTTTTAAAGTATTACTTTTTAAAAGCCATTTTTTAGCTAATCTTCAAGATTTGACTTTGGTTAAGAACTCGATTTGAGATGCTCAGATTGGATTTCTAATAATTTCGTTAGATTAAGAAGGCGATTTAAGGGCTTTGGTGTAATTTTTGGGAGTTTTTGAGGATACTTTGGCCTTTTTGGAGCCTTAAATAGTATAGTTGTAAATAATCAAATAATGGGCCAAAGATACCTCAAATTTAATTTTTGATGTTTTCATTGAGTTTGGAACCTTGAATTTGGTATGGTGGCATATATGATTTGTGCATATGGGATTTCGAATGAATTTCAAGGGTGAATTTCGAGTTATGTGTTGATTGATCTTGTTTGCTAGTGCTAGGGGTTGCAGGTTCCACTTAAGTGTGCCTTGGTCTCTTAAGAAACCACTGCTAAAGCAGGCACCTATCACTTAAGCGACGCCCCCTTTTTGGTCGGGGTCCACTTAATCAGTCAGGGGCCACAAAAGCAGTGATCCCTTAAGCAACACCTTGGCCACTCTGCCCGCACTCGCTTAATTGGTGTATGTCACGAAAGTGACTCCCTAACCACTTAAGCGGCATCAGAGACTCTTTCTGGAGACTGATTTTGGTGTTATTCCCCATTTTCTTATTTTTAAGATTTGGAAACTTTACTATGGTGATTAAAGTGGTTTTTCAAGACTTACACATTGAATAAGTGATTTTAGCTTAGAATCTTCAATTTTCATTGATTATTTTATGATTTCAACATCTAATTTCTGATTTTGAACTTCAAATTTTGAAATTCTTTTATGAATGTGAACTTTTTGTATGTTGAGGATTATAGATTAGTTTCAACTCCCTTTTAAAATGGTTTTCACTAACAAATTTCAAATACTTTCGATAAGGTAGTTATTTTTTAATTTCCAAATTTACTCCTACTTTTCAAGAAGAGATTTTTGAATCCAGATTTCAAAATTGATGAAATTGATGTCGTTATTCATGTAATCTTATTGTGATTCCATATTTGGATAGATTTTTGATGAATCAGAGGCCTAACAAAAGGGAAAAGTTCAAGTGTTGGAGTGATTGTTTGCTTGTTTTGAGGCAAGTGAATTTCTAAATCTTAGTTGAGGGTGTTGAATCTTGCATTTTCTTTTATGTGTGTGGTAGAGTAATGGGGACTTGGTATGAGGTGAATTATTCATGAAATGATTTAATAAAATGAGATGGGCGTAATACGATGGAAACACAAATTATTTCACACTTCATTTGCTCATTGCGGTTGCAAATGTATGCTTTTGGGAGTCTATTTAATTGATTACTTTAATCTGTAGTGATTAATTGTGTTAGTGAATTATTTGAAGTGTGTGCTACTTGCACTGTAAACTATCTAGGTTGGACTAATATAATTACAGGTGGTTGTCTGAGGAGGTTTGGTTGGTGTGACAGAATATTTATATTCTTCAGTTATTTACCTTGTGTTTACTATTTACTTGTTGAGTATTGTGTTATTTGATACTCACTCCTTCTTTCTAGATCTATGTAGGTTGTAAGGCCTCATAGGTTAAAAGATCAAAATTCAAAATGAAATATAGAAATGGGATCTGGTGCAGGAAGTACAAGCTCATCTGTGGCTCATGGTTGAGATCACTAGTCATAGATAGGTCTTATGGTGAAACTTTGAAGTTTGGGATGAATGTATGAAAGGGGTGTCTATGATCGACTCATGAAAGGATTTACTGGCCATAGGCTTAGGCTCATAAATTGAAGGGCAAAAATTGAGATTTTGAAAATTTAGGAGGTGTCATAAGACAAAAGCCCTTTACAGGCTGTGATTGATTTTACTAGTCATAAAGTGGGCTCATGGTTGATTTTATGAGCCATAAAGTGGGCTCGTTGTTTGAATCTTGAAAGGATGAAAAATTTCAAGTGTAGAGGTAATTTACGAGGGACTTTATGACACATAAAATGAATGGTGGTATATAAAAGCTGTCCATATACTAGGGTTCAGAGACATGTTTCAGAGGTTCAAAATGTAACCAATATAAAACCCCAACCAATCACCCAGGACAAAAGTAAATTAGTCCGCTGTGACATAATTTATGCTGATCAAGCAATAATACTCTTGATTCATCTCCTCCTAGATACAACAGTCCAACAATGTTATTACAAGGACCCGTAAGTTAGGAAGTCGAAAAGTGGAGAAGAAGTGAAAATGAAAATGTGCAGGGTTAAATAAAAGTATAAGGCTATGAGCCTTATTTACAATTATGGTTCAAACCATGGATCGTAAGCAGGGATCGTGGATGGAGTTAGTACGAATGAAAAATTGGTTAAGTGTGGGAAGGATCTACGTGGGTTATTTACGGTATGTAACAGACCGTAAAGAGGGTTCATGGTTTGGAGAATTGGATTGATGAGAATTGGAATTCTGAAGTTGAACTGCGAACAATAGGACGAGTCATAGTCCATTTTACAAGTCATAAATGGACTCATGGATTAGGGTCCTGAGTTTAGAAAATTTCTAAGTGTGGACAGGTGTCATGCCTAGGGAGGGTACCCTGGAAGTGACCAGCACTTATAGACTATTTCTAGTCCCCAAGCAAACCGCTTGGCTTCGTCTCATTTATTCGACCAACATTCGACATATCAGCAGAAGACTAAATATAGTAAATGGTTGGAAAAATCTCAATATATAAATGATCCAAATCAAATTAATGAGACTAGTAACAAAGAACTAGCTCAACAATATCTAATCAACACATCAACTCTAGTCTATGAAGCCTCTATCAACTATTAGTTGGTGCCAATGACAGACCCATAGCTACCTTAATCAAAATTAAGTCTAACTCTAGAAAGCTAGATGAAACAAATCATGTGTGTCCTCCGAAGTCAAGGAGCACTCGCCAATCAGCTGATATGTAAAATAGATCTTCAACGGAGTGCCTGCTGACGATCTCTAGTACCTGTCTCTGCATTATGAAATGATATAGTACATATGGAAATCAGTACGTGGAACGTATGAGTATTTAAAATGGCTGAATGAAACAGATATAGGTAGAATAATAAGGAATAACATTAACTCAGAAAATAATCAATCAGGATGTCAAATGTCTATCTAAAGAAAGAATAAAGAGTAGACAATGACCAGTCAATACCAATCCAATCCCATCCAATCCAATTAAATCAAGTCAGAGCACTATCCGCATAGAACCTATCTTGGAGCTTCACTTATCCAGTAACAATGACTTATGATACAATGATTGTACAACAATCCTGCTGATATTGCCACAACAATCCCGTACTTGCCAGGTAAGGAACGAATCAGATCTACAAGGGATCTGTTCCATAAAGTTCATTATTGTTTCAGGGACTTCCAATTATGAGAGAACACTTGATGTAATGGTTCAATCCTCACTAATGCTTGGCGGCGTAGTTAATGAGTTTGAGTTGCGCTTACTCTTACTCATTTCGGTGCTCCATACTCCTCCCATGACTCAATACTCATAAGAAAATCCATCTCAATCAATCATATCAATTAGTCTCATAAGGACTCTCATCATTCCATCAATTCTATCATAATCAAGCCTTACGGACTATCAACTATTTAATCAACTCAATTCTCAATCAATCTCTCAAAAAGCTTAGATCAATCATTAGTAGGACAATCAATAAGACCAATCTTTAGAGTTTAATTTTGAATACTCACAGAACCATCAAGTTTATCAACCTATCATCATGCTTAGATCGCAATCACAATTAGCATTCTCAAATCAAGGCTCTAGACTGAATGCCTAGGTTCATTCATGCAATCTTTTATAAAAGAACATATAGGATTTATGCAATAACTCATGAAAAGTATTTAATAAGTAAAATCAACTTTATGATGATCATCAACATATGAAAATACATAGAATGTATATAATTGACAAGAAAACAAAAAACATGCATGGACTCAATACATTCATAATCTCTCTATTACCAACACTAGGGCACATGGATGAACATTTCCATGTTTTAGCTTAGCCTTACATACGTGATATGGAGTTTTGACAATCAATCTTGTAAGAATTTGTCCTCAATTTTCTCAAGCCCTCACTCTTCCTCTCTTCTCCTTAGCCCTAGGCTTCTTTGAAAGCTTAGAAGGACATAAGAATGGGTGTTAAAACCCTTTTTTACGCTCAAAACAACATATTATGATTTTGTTTTAAGTTTAGGAGAGGTTAGAAAAGTGTGGGATGTCCCTCACGAAAAGATGAAAAATTTCGCCTCGGTTTACCAAGTCTACATCGCAGACTTGGTCCATTTGGGGGGGTTTTTCACTAAAAATTTTCCAATTGATTTTTCTAATTTTGTAGAAAATATTGTGATCACATCCAAGTGTAAATCCATGACAAGTCCATGTTGCGGGCATGTCACACATTTTTCTGGAATTGTGTTTTCACATAAAAAAAATCTTTCGTTCCAATTGCTCTAAAAATCAACTAAGATCATTTTTCTACATAATTTTTCATGCGCATTGCATTTCCAGCCTCAGATTTGCCATCAGATTAAGAAATACATGCTATGCGAGCATTTCTCATTTAAGGGTATTTTGGTACCTTTATCGGGTGTATATTATCTCCCCATTGGAATCATTCATTCTCAAATAAAGAGTAAAGATGGACATCAGGGTACGAATAAATCAAGACTCCTCTCGACAATTAATCAACGTATCAAACTATCGACCCATAAACAATCTAGACAATCGCTATTCGGACTCAAGAATAGGCAAATCAACTTAGGGATAGACAAATCAATTCAACTCAAGAGTAAGGACGTTAGCTATAACATTCTCATCATCACGCACGAATAGATGCGGGTATTTAGCTTTCATATCTTACTCAACTTCCCACTTGGCTTCCTCAATGAATTGATTTCTCCACAAGACTTTTACTGAGGCTATCTCTTTGTTTCTCAATTTTTGAACCTCACAATCAACAATTTGGACTAGAATCTCTTCATAGGACAAGCTATCCTTCAGTCTAGTACTCTTAAAGGGATTACCAATGAAGGATCTTCCAAGCATTTCTTCAACATCGAGACTTGAAAAATCGGATGAATCGCGTGTAGCTAAGAAGGTAACTCTAACTCATAAGCAATCTTCCCAATCCTCTTCGCAATCTGATAGAGACCAATAAAGCAGGGACTCAATTTTCCCTTCTTCCCAAATCTCATGACGCCCTTCTTGGTTGACACCTTCAAGTATACCCAAGCATTCACCTCAAACTCCAAGTCTCTCCTTCTCACATCCATGTAGGATTTATAGTGGCTCTCGGCACTTTTTAACCTTTCTCTAATAACCTTCACTTTCTCTATCGACTGGTGGACGAGATCTGATCCAATCAACTTGGCTTTTCCAACCTCAAACCACCCAATTGGTAATCTACATCTTGTCCCATACAAAGCCTCATAGAGGGGTATCTGAATACTTGCATGGTAACTATTGTTATATGCAAATTCGATTAGAGGAAAGTGGTCATACCAATTTCCTTTAAAGTCAAGGACACAAGCCCTTAACATATCCTCCAAAGTCTAAATGGTACGCTCAGTGATGTGCAGTCAAAATACAGCACATTTGATGCCTAAAACTTGAGATTTTGCGCATTCTCAATGCAAAATTTATGGGTTTTATGTGTTTTGTGTTTGTTTTCACAGGAAAAGTAGGCTGGCACAATTTTGAGAAAGATTGCAGACTTTTTTTGGTTTTTGCAGACTTACAAGACACTCTACGAGTCGTAGAGCGATCTATAAGTTGTAGAGGTGGTCTCGTGGAGATTTTCAGTGTTGAAGAAAAAATAGAAGTTCAGTCACATGAAACCCCGTTAGGAGTGGTAAAGCATTCTACGACTTGTATTGGAAGGTTTCATAGAAATTCCCAATGTTTTCTAGTGTTGGACCAAGTGTTGCAGATATGGACTACGAGCAGACAATACGAGTCATAGATCAGACTACGACTAGTAAAGATGTTTTGTAGCAGTGAAGTCTAAGATCCAAGAAGCTGACAAGAAAGCTCAAGTACGACTAGCACACCCAAGTACAAGTCGTAACTGCGAGTTGTAAGAGCCACCGACCAGCTTTTCTAATTGATTTAGGGACTTGTTTGTAAATACTATAGATAGTAAATATTAGGTGATTAATGAAACGATCCCAAAAAGTGTCCGAAATTGTAATTTTCATATATCTCAAAATCCGTGTGTGAGATCAAAAATCTGACTTCATATTCTTGTTCAGGGGGTCAAAATTAGGGGAAAAGGGTCTAACCCAATTTTAGAGCAACCATATCAAAATTCAAAATTCCCAAAATGCAAATTCAAGAGAGGAATCCGCATCACTTCCGCGACGCGCCTCTGTAAAAAAATTGTCTATTTTTTAACTCGGTCCAAGACTTTTAAGTCTTGGGCCTAAGTGTTTCCAAACGTGAAAATACCTATACTTGATCATTTTCATCCTCATATCACTTTAAACATTCCCAATACATACTCAAACACTTAGCAAAATTTTTCACTTCTAAATTAGTCTCATACTCTCATCCGGAACTAAGGATTTCCTTCAAGGTTCTTTTTCAAGCTTCAAGTCTCCACCTTCAATCTTCACCAAGTTCATCTCCAAGATAAGGTATGTGGGTGTCTTTCATGGGTTCATTACATCCATGATACCCAAGCTTCCTTCTTCTCCAATTTGCATGATTTAAAGTTGATTTACAATTAGGTCTATATTATGAAAATCACTGCACAGTATGTTGAAGCTCATGAAATTGTGACTATTTTGCTATGTTTTGAGGTATGAAACCAAGGTCTATTGTAAGATTTGATGAAGAGTTTTGATGTGAATTTCTTGACGGTGTTACCAAGCATTTATTGAAGATTTTACATTGAATTTTTTAGCATGATTTTACTCTTGAATCGCATGATTTTACACTAGTACCATACACCCTCTAAGTGTTTGATAAAATGTCCGGTTATGGTTTCTTGAGGAATTTAAGGTCCAATGCATGTCTTGTGAGTTAAATGACTATATGATGATGAAATGATGAAGAATTAATGCTTGTATATAGTGATCTCTATATAGTGTTGGAATGTGACT
>JAPFFP010088650.1:0-21246 GCA_026153255.1 Solanum medicagineum
AAAGAAAGAATCGGACGATTCTAGACATGGCTAGAAGCATGTTGAAGAGCAAGAGAATGCCTAAGGAGTTTTGGGCTCAAGCCATTAATTGTGCAGTTTATCTACTAAACCTCTCTCCCACAAGGAGTGTTCGAGATAAGACACCCATTGAAGCTTGGAATGGAAGAAAACTGAGCATCTCACATCTACGAGTATTTGGAAGCGTGGCATACACACATGTGCGGGACCAAAAGAGGACAAAACTAGATGATAAGAGCAAGAAATTAATATTTGTGGATATGAATCAAGCTCAAAGGGATACAAGCTTTACAATCCTCAAACTCGTAAAGTCATCTCAAGTAGAGACGTGGAGTTCGATGAAGAAGCAACTTGGGATTGGAATGTTCCAGAAGATGAAAATTATAATTTTCTTCCTTATACATATGGAGATATCTCAAGCAGTGAAGAAAACTTGGAGACTCCAGAACCTTCTACACCACTATCATCACCGATACGTGGAGGACAAGAAACACCACCTTCAGAAGGAGAGTCAAGTAAGCTACAACATCGCACAAGAAGCATTGAGGAGTTGTACGAGGTAACTCAATCTATGGAGGACCTTACATTATTCTGCCTTCTAGCCAATTGTGAGCCTATAAGCTATGAGGATGCGGCACAAAGCGAGAAGTGGAGATGTGCCATGGATGAAGAGATTGGATCCATCAAGAAGAACAATACGTGGGAGCTCGCTACTCTACCGAAAG
Organism: Solanum medicagineum; assembly: GCA_026153255.1. Taxonomy (NCBI): domain Eukaryota; kingdom Viridiplantae; phylum Streptophyta; class Magnoliopsida; order Solanales; family Solanaceae; genus Solanum; species Solanum medicagineum. The sequence goes on from JAPFFP010088650.1 coordinate 744, forward strand.
GGCACAAAGCTATTGGCATAAAGTGGGTGTACAAGGCCAAGAAGAATTCCAAAGGAGAAGTGGAAAGATACAAGGCAAGATTGGTGGCAAAGGGATATAGCCAACGAGCCGGCATAGACTACGACGAGGTATTTGCTCCTGTCGCCCGTCTAGAAACTATAAGGCTGATAATCTCATTTGCGGCTCAAAATAATTGGAAGATCTATCAAATGGATGTTAAGTCCACCTTCCAAAATGGCCACCTTGAGGAAGAAGTGTACATCGAACAACCTTTGGGATACATCGTGAAAGGCCAAGAGAATAAGGTGCTAAAAATGAAGAAGGCCTTATATGGCTTAAAGCAAGCACCGCGAGCATGGAATAGCCGGATAGACAAGTACTTTCAGAAGAACGGCTTTACAAAATGCCCCCCATGAGCATGCTCTCTACACCAAAGTAAGCAAAGATGGAGATGTGATGGTCGTATGCCTGTACATGGATGACTTGATATTCACAGGTAGCAATCCAGCAATGTTTGAGGAGTTCAAGAAAGCCATGGTTCGAGAGTTTGAGATGACAGACATTAGGCTCATGTTGTACTATCTTGGGATCAAGGTGAAACAAACAAAGGATGGAATATTCATATCCCAAGAAAGTTATGCAAATGATGTGCTCAAGAAATTCAAGATGAGTGATTGCAAGCCGATGAACACACCGGTGGATTGCAACATCAAACTATCAAAGAATAATGAAGGACACTTAGTAGATCCCACGCAATACAAGAGCTTGGTTGGGAGTTTGAGGTATCTAACTTGTAGGAGGCCCGATATTCTCTATGGAGTTGATTTGGTAAGTCGATATATGGAATCTCCAACCATAAACCACATGAAGGAAGCCAAGCAAATTCTTTGCTACATCAAAGGTACGATCGACTTTGGCTTATCCTATTCGTCTTCTAAGCACTTCAAGCTAATTGGATATAGTGATAACTATTGGGGTAGAGATGTTGATGATCATAAGAGTACAAGAGGGTTCGTGTTCTACACGGGAGATACAACATTTACATTAAGTTCAAAGAAGCAACCCATTGTAACTCTATCAACTTGTGAAGTGGAGTACGTAATAGCTACATCTTATGTCTGTCATGCGATATGGCTAAGGAAAATCCTAGATGAGCTCAAGTTCTCACAAAAGGAGACAACAGAGATATATGTGGACAACAAGTCTGCAATTGCTCTTGCAAGAAATCCAGTCTTCCATGATCGAAGTAAGCACATCGATATGAGATATCATTACATCAGGGAATGCATTGCAAACAAGGAGGTGCAATTAAAGTACACGAAGACATTTGATCAAGTTGCACGTATGTTCATAAAGCCTCTAAAGCACGAAACATTTCAGAGATGGCATGATATGCTCGGAATGACCAAATCAAGTTTAAGGGGGGCTGTTGAAAACTAAACATGATTTGGGCTTTGGTTGTTGATATTGTACTTGCAAGTATTGGTCCAGTAAATAGCCTGGAAGGTTCTAGAGATGTGTGGAGTTCTCTAAAATAGTATGGAAGGTTCTAGAGACGTGTGGAGTTCTCTAGAACAGTTTGGAAGACTCCGGAATTCTCTAGAATTTACTAGAGACTTGTAGATCTTGCAATAAGGCCCTGGGAGCTTCTAGAAGACTCTAGGCTAGTCTTGATGTATAAATATCTTAGATATTTAGTAGGAAATATCAAAGATATTTTGTAGGAAGAGTCTAGGCTAGCAATTGTAGCCATTGGATCAAAGTGATCCTAGCCGTCCATTTAGAAAGGGGACTAGTATAAATACCCCCTTAGGCTTCTCATTTTCACAATCAAGCAAGAACAAAATAAGTTCAAGAACAATATAATATAAGTTCTCTCCACTCTTCTCAATAACCTTTCCACCTATATAAGCTCTTCTCTAATATATAGCCTTTTATTTTCCAACAACTAATCAGTTTAGGAATACACACCTCTTCATCAATTCTAATCTGCTGATCAGTGAAATTATTTTGAAAATAGTTACATGTTGCAGTAGAAAAGTTTTTCATCACCATGCACTCAAACATCATTATCAATACATATTTTATGGATGAATAAACTCTTTCTTCTACCTCTCATCAAATCATGAAAATATTTGGAGTCCCCTTTTCTAAACCAATGGAGTTGAGTTTTTTGCTTAGCTATAGACTCTTCAAGCTTCATATATCTGATGTACTCAACATTAATACCATTGATTATAGCCATATTCTCTTCTAAATTATCATTGATAATCTCATCTTCAGCAGCCCCAACCCTTTCTTCAAACTGTCTAACAGTTACAAAAATGTCTAAAGTTGGTAATTTCTAGTTCTGTGGTCAGTTTGAGTTCGAGTGGTAGAATTCAATTTCATCAGTTTCAAAATGCCAATTCTGGTCTAAAAGAACTTGCAAAACTGAATTCGAAGTTAAAACAAAGATTTTAGGTCGAAAGTTGCATTTTTAGTACATTTTGGATCATAGGTTTGACTTTGGTCAACATTCGGGGTTTGGGGGCTCATATCAAAATTTCGTCAATTCTAGTGGTTCCATGTAGTGAAACTAACATAGAAGGGCCTTTGTTGTAACTTTTTAGAGCTTCCGAGAATATTTTGAGTTTTTGAATCCAAAACTAGTTTAAGTGATCCTTCTCGGGTTCGGGACCACGGAGGTTCCAGATTCAAATTTTGACGGTTCCATTGAGCGCGTGTCATCGTTTCTGGTAGGGTTCTAGATTAGGTTAATGTTCATTGGGTTGAAAATGAATTCCCGACGGTCCGCTTCTAGTTAGCAATTGTTGTGTGTTGCTATAATGTTTCAGTTCTGGTGCATCTCCCCCTAACTCTCAACGATCGTGCCTCATTCTCCGCGTTCGATGAGGTCAGTATGACTAGACCTCCATGTTCCAGAAGGTGGGCTCATGTTCGCAGAGCTGTGGCTGTTGGGCCTTAGTGTTCGTAGATAAGGCTCCACGTTTGAGGAGCTTTACGTGGGCCTGAACAGTGGACTTTATTAAAAGATGATCTTATTTCATTTTCTCCATTTTCAACTCTCCAAGCTTTATTTTCAAGAGCGATTTTGAGATTTTACAAGGAAAGATGATTGGGTAAATATTTCCTAACAGATTTTATTGATTTACATTGATTAATTTGTGAATTAAACTTCCAATGTTGGGGTTTTAATGGTGTAAATAGGGGATTTCTTGGACTTCACTTTTCAAACTTTAGTCATTGATTTCTCCCCCATCTTAGCTCTATTTTTGAAACCATTTTCACCGATGAACTCCTTATGATGGGTAGAATATTTTCATGCATTCATTTATAGCTTTTGACTACAATTTTTAACAAGATATTTTTTACCATTTTATCCTCTCTCCGAACTAATTGATTTTAGTGTCATTAGATTCGTTACGTAACTATGATGCCATATTTGAATAAATTATGCTGATTTCGAGCACCATAGAAGGGGAAAGCAGATATTTCAATTTGATTCGAGACTTTATTTGAAGAAAGTGGACTTCTAGCCTTTTGTTAAGTATAAATGAACCTTGTCTGCTCCTACATATGTAGAATTGAGTAACTTTGGGATAGAACTGTAATATCATAGGCTTAATCATGAGATTTTTGATTGAATAGTTGTCTATGTGGTTATATATTGACTTATAAGCAATTATGGAGTCATACCATATATCATTTGTAAATCAGTCGATGTTGATAGTAAGATAATGCTTATTTCATGATATAATTAATGTACTAAGATTGGAGTGATATTAGGACATTGATGATATTGAGCTATTAATGATATTGAGATATTGAGATCATTATGATGTTGATACTATGATATAATTGTGATCCTGCACATTGCATATATTATTATTGTGCATTTGATATTTGTGATGGTATATACGAGATGTGAGTAAGCTAACATGTGGATTGATGGTTGAGGTCTCAACCGGTTAAGCTGAGCTAATATGTCGGTGGTCCGAGGTCATTTTCGGACAGGTGGGCATGAGCCGAGGTCAATATGAACCATCTTCACAGATACACGGTTCATGTGTGAGCCCCAAGGGTTCCGAATGAGATAGTCATTTGATCAGCAGATGTGCATTATAGGATAGATATGCATCACGATTATTTGATATTGCATCGCATTATGTACATCTCATGGCATCCACTCAATCACATATCATATCTGGTTGATATTGTTGTATATTGTTTATGAGATTATATACTTATCATATTCTTGATCATGAGTAAGTATTGGATCAACTTATATTCTTGTGTATGGAGATGCTATACCAGATGATGAGTATATCTATATTACTTTGATAGATGTATATATTGTGCTGGGACTTTTCTGACCGTAAGGTTGTAGTTCGGCAGATTGTGGTTGGGATTTTAGGAGTTACTTGTGTTCTTTATTACTTTACTTTAGGTTAGTTCTTTGAGTACCCTGTTGTTTGGTGCTCACCCCTTGCTATATTTTTGGAGGTTGTAGGCCTGGTCCATCCTGCTAGACTTCTTTCTTGTTGGATCGAGCTTTTGGATTTCTTGCGAGGTGGCTGTTTATTTCTTCAACAGGTCTTGAGGATTCCATTTTTATGTTCTTGTTCCATTTGAGGACTAGACATGATGATATGAATTTCATTTAAGCTTTCTATACTTAGAGGCTTGTATATGTAGCACCAATTCAGGGATGGTTTTAGTGTGTTTTCTTTCGCTTATCTGTGTTATTAGATAGTTAACTTCCACTTGTGTTGTTAATGTTAAGTTGTTTGGGTTTGGGCTGACTCGCCATGGTGGGTTAGGTGAGTGCCATCATACCTGAATTTCGAGTCGTGACGATTTGGTATCAGAGCCCCTGATTCATAGGTCTCACATGTGTATTATTCCAGTGTGGTAGAGTCTTGAGTATCGATGCAGAGATGTCTGTTACTTATCCTTAAGAGGTTATTAAGACTATTAGGAAACTCTCCTTTGATTCATTCCAATCAATGCGTAAATAGGTTTTGTATATGTATTGCATGTTCGTGTGTCCTTTTTGATAGATGGCGAGGACTAGAGCTACTACTACTATAGGACAAGGGGAGGCCACCGCTGATGTTGCTATTAGGACCCCAACTATGAGTAGGGGCCATGCCAAAGGGCGAGCTAGATGTCGAGGCTGAGGGGCCACACCAACAAGAGATTATGAGTAGGGCATCTCCCCCGAGCCTGCTATGGAGCCTAGGCAGGAGCAGGTTCCATATGAGTTTGTTGCAACACAACTACTCCATGATACAATTTTAAGATTCTTGGGTGTGTTGGAGACTTTGGTGAAGGTAGGTAGCGTAGCTAACACTCTTGATACTTCACAGGCTTGGGTAAGTGTGCAGCTCAGGATCAGCAGCAAGACCCTATGGCCTAAGTTCTGGTTGAACAGCCACTAGCAGCTCCGATTGATGAGATTCCACTAGTTGCTGCCTTTATTAACGATGAGCAGTGGAGGTATGAGAGATTTCCAAAGATAGAACTACCTCCGTTTTAGGATGGGAAGACCGAGGATGCTCATGAGTTCTTGACTATTTGTAAAGAGTCACTAGATACCGTGGAACTAGCAGAGACTCATAGGGTGAGATATGTCACTCTCCAGCTCCGTGGGCTAGCCAGGGAGTAGTGGAGGACTTATGAATGATCCCTTCCAGTTGGGTCTCCTCAGATGACTTGGGAGACATTTTTCTAATGCATTCTAGGAATGGGTTGTGCCAAGGAGTGTTCGCAAGGAGAGAAGATTGAGATTCCAAAGTTCGAGGCAGGGCACTATGACTGTTTTAGAGTACGAGATCGGGTTTTGCCAGTTGCCCATCATGCTATAGCTATACTTTCGACTGAGGCGGAGAGAGTTTGCTAATTTATGAGAGGGCTAGCTGTTCATTTTAAACATTCGATATTCTAGGTAGCTAGGGATGGAGCTTTCTTTTAGTTGGTGGTTAGTACTACCAAGGAGGCAAAGGTGATGTAGGGAGAAGAGTTTGGGGACCACAAAAGGGTCCATAAATTTGGACAATACTCAGGTGCCTCATTGGGGGACAGAGGTATGGTTAGAGGCCTACGTTACAGAGGTGAAAAAATAGTTCCTACAAAACCCAGGATATCTGACCCCAACAGATGCCACCCAGATACAATATTTACAACAAAAATCAATTGCAGCTAAACAGTTAGCAGTTCTAGCAGCAAAGGAGACTTCATCAGCCAGATGGAAAAATCTTTCAACAAATTAATGTCGAACTCCCTGGGAATCAATCATAGTCATCGAAAAAATCAAAATTCAAAGACTAAGAAGAAATCATCCTAAAGTTTAATCCATAATGACACCTTAATGACATCACCAAAGATGAAGTCATCCATGAAAAATGAATCCAATTATTAATGGAAGATCCTGTATCACTATTGTGGCGATACTGAAGCAGTACTGTAGCACTTTTACTGTAGCATAATTTTGGCTATAAATAGACCCAACCTTTCCATTTGTTAGACATCTTGTTCTTTCACTTTCAAGAGCACTCTCTCAAGAATACTTTGTTAGAGTTTGCTCCCTCTTTTGTACTTTCATAGTTTATTTGATTGTAATATCAAATTTCAATTTTTTAAAACTTTGGTTTTACTTTACTTTTATTAGCATTTATCTTTCTTATTTTGTTTTTATCATTTATGGTAAGTACTCCCACCTACCTTTAATTAATTAATTAGATTGCATTCCTTGGTCGGCTCTGTTGCCTAACTCATTGTATTGCATTTATACTTTTCTTATCATACACATTCACTTTTATCTCTTTTGCTTCCTATCCGTCTTCCCTGTACTTACCCCTATTATTTTAGGGGTTCACTTCTGGTTACTTGGTATCAGAGCCATGGGGTGAAGTAAGTATTATTATTCTTGTTTTTAACTTGCAACTATACGATACTGTTAGATCTGTTTTTTAAAAGATGAATTAACTTATACAAATTTGTAGGATCTGTTTTATGATTAGATCTCTATGAAGATGGTACTCTGATCTACCCAGATCTACACTATAGGAAGTATCCCTAAGAATTAACTGGATTGGCATTAAAGACTTAGTGGACTTACAGATTGTTATCTATAACCTTTGGATATTCTAATTATAAAACTTCTTAATATGAAAATGATCTAGCCTTTATGTATAAAATTAAGTCCATAAATTTAACTATCAGATCTAACTCTTCTGTATAATATTGAGTTAACAATTGAATAATTTTCTTTATGTAACCTAATGGTCTCTTGATCCAAGGACAGGAAGCATTAAAGTCATTACCGTTGTTTACCTAACTAATTCTGTTTTGTAGATCTCATCATGTATTTCTTTAGTTCTTTTGCTTCCTCGTCTAAGACTCCCTCTACCTCGACCCCATCTTCCTCCATTTCACCCAATTCCATGCTCAAGGAAGAGATTAGCTTCTCTAATTTGCATCAATCAATTGATGACTGAAAGATCCCAAAACATCCCTGGTCTACCATTTATAAATCTTCTAGATGGCCACTTACAAGTTACTACAATATTTCCACCATCGAACAAACCATTCCTCTTGAGTTAGATCATGAGGATATCAAATTCTAAACACCAAGTCTATCGGAAAATATAGACGAAAATACAATTATCTCCACTTTGGGCTAGTCCCAATTGCAGCTAAGCCTCTTTCTAGAGAAGGTCTAAATACCTCTCTTCTTCCCTATCTTAGGGACTCGAGGTTTCTAGATTTCAATGACTCTCTCCTTGGAATGGTGAAAACCAGTCCTTGTAGTGGTCCTATCTATTTTGATTGTTTCCCAAGTTTCAATGTATCTCTCAAAGATATGAACATCTTAGATTCTTTGACTTTGAAGGTAAAAACTTTCAGTTACAACAACAAAACTAGGTCTCTCCTCGTAGCAATCATTTATAGGGTTCAATATAAAGCTATGAGTTCAGCCTTTAATACCGGTGCAATGAGAAGTAGCTATGAAGGTAAAACTATACTCTTCAAAATGGATCTCTAGTGACCTCATCTGTCTATGCCCAAACCTATATCTTGGAATCAAGTTTCCTTGCCTCAGAACTGGTTGTTATAGGATGCAACCCAAGCTGAGTAGCCAGCTATTACTACCGTCTCCCAGATCCAATAGTTTTCTATTGGAACTGTCTCAATTTCTTTTTAGAGATCTCTTAGCCAATGATACTGAATTGATACCAAGTACCTGGAAGCGAACCCCCTAAAATAAAAGGGGTAAAGTACGAGGATGAAGGATAGGAAGCAAAAGAGATAATATTAAATGCGCATGATAGTGAAAGTATAAGTGCAATGCAATGAGTTAGGCAGCAGAGTCGACCATGTAATGCAATCTAATTAATTAATTTAAGGTAGGTGAAAGTGCCAACCATAAATGATAAAAGAAAAATAAGAAAGATAATTACTAATAAAAGTAAAGTAAAGGCGAAGTTTTAAAAATTGAAATTTGATATTACAATCAAATAAAATTTGAAAGTACAAAAGAGGGAGCAAACTCTAACTAAGTATTCTTGAGAGAGAGCTCTTAAAAGTGAAAGAAAAAGATGTCTTACAAATGGAAAGGATGGCTCTATTTATAGCCAAAAGCATGCTACAATAAAAGTGCTACAGTATCGCTACAATAGTGCTACAGGATCTTGCACTAATAATTAGATTCTTTTGTCATGAATGACTTTATCTTTGGCAACGTCATCAAGGTTTCATTATGGATTAAAATGGAGGATGATTTCTTCTTTGTCTTTAGACTCTGAGTATTCTAACAATAGTGATTGATTGCGAGGGAGTTTGATTTTAATTTGTTGAAGGATTTTTCCATCTGGTTGATAAAGTCTCCTTTACTGCTGGAACTGGTTAACTGTGTAGCTACAATTTCTTTTTGTTGTAAAAATTATATCTAGGCGGTATTTGTTGGGGGTCAGATATCCTGGGTTTTGTAGGAATGATTTTTCCACATCCAGAATGTAGGCTTCTGATGGATTCCAACTTTTGTACCACTTGTAGTGGCTTTGGAGAACTAACCGTGGGAGACCCCTTTGTCCCTCTGGCTTGTGAAATGTGAACTTTTGTAAGTATATATCCACATGATATGAAACTTGCGGGAAAATTATCAGATTAAAGAAATTTTGTGTTGGTTAAAAAATCTTTGGCAAAAGTCTTCATATCCTTCATAGACTGGAGGTGCAATCAATTTTGTACCATAGATGGGCGAACATTGGTGTAAAAACCATTATGGAAATTCAGAACTTAATTGTTTTCTGAATAGGAGAAACAATGAATGTTTTCCATCTTTATACTGGAAGATGAATGCATTCATCCATGCATTTTGGTAGTCGAAGTAATAATTGTAATTTTGTGGCTCAAAAGGTTGATAAAGTTTTTTGTATTTGGCTAGGTGTATGCCCCAATCTTTGGGTGAAATTATCCTTTTAATCCATACCATGGTATGGTTCACATGGCTTTGTGTCTGTTGGTCTTTCTGGGGCTTGAACAAGCAGGATCGGGTGTCGGTGAGTATACCCTCATAAAATCGCTGAGTATATACTAGGGTTTGTTGGACAAAATTTGCTTTCACAACTCGAACCTAGGGTCTCGGAGTAACATGGCAAATGGGAACCTGAAAGTCCCCAAACAAGCCTCAAGTATCTATATTCACATCATCGGTTCAAAGGCGTATATGTAAATAGTAAACACATAGTTCTAAGGGACGATAGAGTAGGACTTACGCTATGGGGATGTCATAGGGACAAGAGATTAACATGGATTCACATTTCATATAGCACATAAGAACTAAGGGGCAGGTAAGTATGACTCACTCTATGGGGGACAATACGGGACTTAGGATCTTCCACATTTCCATATCAAAACATACATACTTATCATAATTCTGATAATCAATCAATAATAGCCATATCTAATAGATAACCATAATCATAGGCTCCAAATATAATGCATAACATATAGATCCGACAAGAGCCTACAAGATGTCCAACAATGCTTCTAGTCGTAAGATAGGACAGGGGCCAGGACTTGTCCCAAGCTCACCCTCAAAGTAAACAACATAAACAAGACTTCATATGTAGAGCAATGATGGCTTGTCCTTGAAAGATGAGACTCTCCACAAAAACTTCCTCAAATCCGACTAGCCATCAAACGATTGATGAATGTGATCTCCAGTCCCTACATGGTTAGATCATGTAGGAAAAAGTAGACGTTAGTACATTTAAATATACTACGTATGCAGGCATGCAATATATATGAACTCATTAAACCTGCACACGATGTTAGATGACAAGGGCACATATCTAGAGGGAAGCATATATACAAGGAAGAATAATATATCAATATGCCATAAAATGCATGATGCATGAAATGTAATATTACTTCTATATATAGAGGGGATGTTACTTGCCTTGGGTATACCTTACTCCTCCTTATGGGAACACCACCCATTTCAGAGAAGTAATCTCCCCTTACGGGAATGCCACCCATTTTGGAAAGGATTTTCATAATGTTCACTCAACTTACAGGAAAAATACCCATTTTGAAGAGTACCTTACCTTATGGGAACAACACCCATTTCGGAAAGTATTTCCATAATGTTCACTCACATTACGGGTAACAACACCTATTTCGGAGAGTACCTTACCTTATGGTAATAACACCCATTTTGAAAAGGATTTCCATACATATCATAATCATCCAAAAGGGCATAAACATTCAACGTCAAGTCACCATCCCACGGGAGTTTATATACATATAGATGATTTTAATAGGAATATAAGTCTTGTCAAAACATCACAATGCATACTTAGGCTAAAAAGCAAACACACTTCATGTCCTACGTTCATGCGTATGAGTAGCTCATTCATAACCATATTTTCATCAAAATCATATTCATCAACATAATTGGGTCTTATCCCACTTCGTATCCTTCATAAAAGTCAATGCTCATGTATGCATATGCCATGAATGATGAGAGAAAAGCATGGGCAATAGAGATTCAAACTTAAACCATCAATATATTATGAAATCCAAGTAAATCTATGAATAAATTCACATTTAGATCATACTTTAGATTACCCATGCTTAAATCAATCTTTAAAGGGACAATGCATATTCAAGTATTCATAATAATAACATAATTAAACATATTAGGGCTTAAATCAACTTAAAATCATCAATAAAGCATAACCCATACTTCAATTGAATTTAATAAATAATCATACTCAAAACCCATTTTTAAAGTGAGCAAAAATTCATGAAATTGAAGTAAAAGAGTTTTGAGTCTTGTTGGTTGAAAGGGATCAAGAATCAATCTCACATACCTTAGCTAACCAAGAAGAAATAGGAAGAAATTTGATGAAGAAGAGACCCTTTTCCTTATCGTCAAGAGAATCCCTCAGTGTTCACCTTAGGAGAGTTCTTAAGAGAGAGTTTGAAATAATTAAAAGTGTAGGAAATGAATTTGAATGAGAGGAATAGGATTTAGGTCATTTGGAGGTGTTAGGATAGCATAGGAAGTCATAAAAGACCCTTAGGAGAAGCGATAACTACAAAAAAATCATTAATGAAGCAAAATAACATTTCTTGCCAGGGGTCCCGTGAGGAGGTCTCACGGCCCGTACAAGTTATCATGGTCTGTACAACCCTCCCATGAGACCTCACTTAGCCAAATCAAAAAACACTACATAGATGGGTTTTACAAAAATAGGCATAGATTCTTGCGTCGAACTTGGAATGAGGTTAAACTAGATGCGTTGGAAAGATAATTCAAAGAGCTTCAATTTGGTAGGTCGTGGGCCACCATATTCTTTTTGTGCTAAGAGATATGACCATTTAAGTTGACCTTTCTATCAGTTCTTATGAAAATCTTAGCCAATGGAATTTCTTTGAACTTGACTTAATGAAGGAGGTCCATGATGACCCTAAACCACATAAATAATGTGGAAACCCTCAGGGGAGGATGCCACTTATATACAAGTGGGCAACACCTGTGGCAACCCTTTGCGGGAGGATGCCACTTCTGTACGCTCTAAGCTTACATAACCCTTATTAACATACGAAGAATTTAACATGTAACATATTAATCATATTTAAGTAATGAATTCAAAATAGTTAAAGGTATAGGATTTTGTTCTAAAGGTGGTTTAGTTGATTCTAGCTCAAGTTTTTGGCGTAAGTATTTTGCAAGTAATTTAAACTACTATCTTACGAGATATTTCTAAATTGCCCATACTGTTGCAGCAGACTGAAAAGTATTACCAATTAAATTCTAAGGACATAAAATGTACTAGTTTTCGTCACATATAATCATGTTAGCATAACTGGTATTTTAATATAAAAACAAGCTTGCTGGCTCAAATTTAACTAAACAAGCCAAAACTTAAAGTTACAAACCATGGTTCCATAATTTACACCAGCATTTCAAATTTATACATACATATGCAATAGGAGAATCATGTACATGTCCCAAAATTACTATAATATATATGTCTAGATGCAAATGCGATCTTCAGCACAACTCCCAAAATTAATCTACAATGGCCATCCTCAAGCACCATCTCAGGTACTTCGTATGATAGAAACAACTATCGTTAAGCATGAAGCTTATGGTGTAAAAGCTAAAAGCTGAATCCATACTTAGGATGACCCAAAACTTCACAATTAAGATGGCGATTGATCGAACAAGAGGCATGCCAATGGTGAAAAAGTCACAGCCACAAGAAGGACAAAGTCCACAAGGATGTCAAGTGATCAGGCAATTCGTACAAATGGGCAAATTAAATAAGTTCCTTGCAAGTCCCAAAATGTATCAACACAATTGGATGAAATTACAAGAACATAATTGAGATACCAAGATAAAATTCAAATGTACCAGCAGGTAACAAGGGCACAAGAACAAGTTTTTACATGAACTTGAACCTTTTAGCACGCAACTGACCCTATCGATTTCAAGTCGTGGATCAATACATAATCCATTTCTTTAATCAATTTACTTAAGATTGTACAAGACTGTGAGCACTTTAATACTTATTTATATCCTCATTTAATACTCAGCACTTTTAATAGGTAAACTAAGAAGATAAATGCCAAAACTGAGTCCTATTTCTGCAAATCATACTCTTCTCGGCAGCTTTACTGCCTTGCTATGCAACTAGTTTTTGAATTGGTAAATGGACAAATAGGCTTTCTAGTCTACATGAAAACTGTAGGTATAATTAACATAGGCTGGAAAAGATCAAGAATCACTTCAAAATACCTTTTGTACAAGTATTTATAATCAAAACACTAACAGCACACCCCAGGGATTTCTATGTCAAAACTTTGGATAGAACTTGTCCTAATTTGCGTCCATTGTTTTGAATCCATAACTACCAAATTAGGTCCCAACATGAACATAAGAGTTGCAGATACATGTCTTTGGGTTACAAAGAACTAAGAAGCATCACAAACTACTGCTCATATATAAATATATGATTAAAATACTAACAACAGTAAATAAAAGGCTTCTCAGACAGAAAACTGGCCAGAAATTTCGTTGTGTTCCACACCTTCTTTTGATACCACACAAGATATTCAGATTTTTACATAAACAAAAAGTTGTAGGTATGTGAATTAGACTTCCAAAACATATTTATACACCAAAACGATGGCTATATACAACGAGATATTCCACAATTACTACACACTGTTCAACTTAAAGACAGAATTCAACCACTTACCAAATGATAGGAGATTTCTCAACTTTGCTCCAAGTAAATGATTTATTTCATGTGTTTTATCAAAAATAAGGTCATGAGACAGTTTATAAGGTTTCATATGGTCATTAAGTTGACTTACTTTAGGGAAAGTATATTTTATGTCAAAAGCATGTTAAAAGAAAAATTATCCAATAAGGTGGTTGCCCAAGTTTTCCCTTTTTCACTCCTTATTTATTTTATTAACACATAATAGTTATTATTAAGGCTTGTTTAACATGTATAATTGCATAAAAGTAAATAAATTGCACTAAAACGAACCCCTCCCTTAATCCTTTCTACGATTCAAGAAACCAATTTCTCTAACGACACAAACTCAAGTCAAAGAGTTGTGAAGTAGGGGTTGATTTTATCTTGAGGGAATACCTTTTTAAAAGTGAATACATTAGTTAATAATAATGGCACTTACAAATAATCTTAAATTGTGGGCTTGAAAGTGAACTTAGATTGAGCTTGAAGATTCCACACTTAGAAAAATTCAATAAAAGTACCCAAACGGTTGGTTTCACGATCCATAGCAAGCTATACTGACCGTGTACTCATCCATACCACTCCACGTAAGAAAATCTTTCATGAAAAATTTTTGAGATGGTGATCAAATACTTAGAGAAGTTTCACTTCGAAACACATACGGGAAGCCGTACGGATTGTACCACCATGTACGAACTGTACACTTGGCCGTATCACCTTACCTAGTCCCAAAACTGTGGGATTTCAAGACTAAGTGATATGCATTTTTGAAGCCTACAATTAGGATTTTGTGTGTTCCCAATGTGACATTTATGGTTTTTATGTGTTTTTTTATTTAGGAAAGCAGGTTGGCATGACTTTGAAGCAAAATTGTAGAGTTTTATGGTTTTTGGTGATTTACGATACCCTCTACATGTCGTAGGGCAGTCTAAGAGTTGTAAAGGTTGTTTCATGACAAATTCCAGTGAAGGTTGAGATCTGAAGTTCTAGTCTACAAGACCTCTATACAAGTCGTAGAGCATTCTATGAGTCGTATAAATAGGTTTCATGAAGATTTCCGGAGAGGGATAATTTGAAGCACTTGAAGCCTATGAGTTTGAAGTACGAGTCGTAAATCAGTTTATGAGTCGTGAAGATGATTCATAGAAGTGAAGTCCAAGATCCCAAGAGCTGATTATGAGACCCTGATTATGACTTGTAGAAGGCTCTACAAGTCGTAAATATGTAGGGTTGAGTTCGCCGAATACTTTTTCTATTTTATTAAGGACTTAATTATAATTACTATAAATAGTAGTTTTTGGTCATTTTTCATAGAGGGCCGTCAATTTCATTGTAATTAGTGTTAGAATACAATACTTAGAGAGAAAATTGAGAGAAAACAATTGTAAATTAATTTGATTTTCAAATCTTGTGATTCTCAATCAATTTTGGATTTTCTTGATTCTCAATTCAATTGGATAAGTGTTTAGTTATGTTTTATCCATTCATAATTTCTTCATCTACCCATAGCATGAGTAGCTAAATCCATAACTTGGGGTTGTAGGAACTATGAAGATCTAACCAAATAAACTTGGGTAATTTGCAATTCTTGGAATGGGTATCTGCATGTGTTAATCAATTTTCTTTGTTTTACATGTTTTATAGTGGTGGCCAACATTAGAATTTGCCTAGTGTTACCTTCCCGATCTAGATGGTAATGAATATGAAAAGAGATTGATTAACCAGATTCAATGATGTGTTCTCGTCTAATCAATTGAACTAGACCAAGGGGAGGTTGATTAGGACCATAGGTAATGGTTAGTATTACACACTATGTAGATGGGCTAATTCACATAGTGAAATTTGCCTCTCACCTGAACCAAAGGGTTTAGTGAACTTAAATTACCATCTTGCATGCTATACTCTAGTCAAAAATTGGGTTATCCAGTGTTATTGAGTTGGTGAATCATGGGGAACATAATACCTAAGTTGCTCTCTATTGGTGAATTTTTGTGAGTCTCCGTATTCTCTGTGGGATTCGATCCTAACCTTGGTTAGGTTTTATATTTGACAATGATAGTTTTATCCTCCAAAAGAGAGGTGTAACTTGGGCATGATCAATAGATTATGGCTTTGTTGCCGGGGAATACGACTAGACTTAGTTGAATTCACTAGTAAGTGTAACTCGAGTATTGATCCTTAGTTGTTGTAGTTTACTTTTGTTTTTATTTTTGTCTTTGTTTCTTTGCAGGGTATACTACTAGTGTATGCACAACACTATGAGTCAAGGAAATCCCTTAACTCCACTTGATCCAGAGATCTAAAGAATTACAAGAAGAATAGCCTAAAAAAATTCCAACAACGCGGCTAATGTAGCTTTGAATCAGAACAACAATGATGAGAATGGGAATGAAAATCCACCTCCTTTGGAGAATATTCCATAACCTCGGGACTAATATGACAATCCTTACTTAGTGGAATTAGTATAGGTTGAATCCTATCACTATAGATGTGATGGGAGCTATTGTGTTGCCACCACTACCAATGTCACGACCAAAGCCTAGGGCCTAAGCATGACATAGCGAATGGGGAACCCGAAGGAACCCCAAGCAAGCCTCTTAACTTGTCATTACACATCCTTGGTCGCTGAAGCACATAAAAGACATGTAGAATAGAATGGCTCATTGGGGCTAAGGGAAAGCTTTGCAACACAACACCATCAAAAAGACAAGGTATCATAGTTCATATTATAAATACATAACTTGTCCAACAAACACCTCTACATACATAGATAGAGTGGGGGTCAAGACAAAGTAACAGAGCTCACCCTCATATTCAAATAGAATATAAGATAGTGTCTCAATACATAGATAAGAGGAAAACATAAACCAAAGTCCCCTAAATGGTGCAGCAACAAGCTTGGAATATTATTGCCTAGCCATGTGGAGGAGGAGGATGATCAACTTGGGCACCAGTTCCTGCATGGTGATACCATGAAGGCAAGAGTGTGTGTTAGTACATTTGAATATACTAAGTATGTGGGATGCAATGCAACAAGAGATAAGCTTCATGATCAACATGCATAACAATAGACAATGGGCATAATATAGCAAGATGACATGTATGATCAATGCATAAGTAAAGCGTGCTTAAGTAAGCTATGCTCGTATAGAATATCATTTCTGCAAAAGAGACCTCTAGATTTCCAAGGTATGAACCCCTTAGGGTTAGTGATGATGCCAACTCATCACTTAGGTGGATGAGTACAAACCCTCATCTCGGTTGGTGATAATGCCGTCCCATCACCAGGTGGAGAAGTACGATCCCTTCCCTCGGTTACCCAGGCTCTTGTCCCCTCGGATCGGACATGGTCTAATGCAACACTTTATATAGAGTTCATCATATGCATAAGTTCATTTCATCATCATATAGTCAATTATATCATATACATAAGCTCTTCTCATCACCATAACATCATTCATATCTATCTTATGCTTTGGGCCTTCATTTCCTCAACAAACCATAATCGGACATTTTATCAAACACCTTGGGGGAGTGTAACGGGGGTAAAATACCATGCAATTTAGAGATGATATCATGCAAGAAAATCTGCTGTAGAACCATCAATCAACACCTTGAAACACCCCCAAGACATTCACATCAAAACCACATATCAAATCCAACATTAGATCCAAGATTTAGAGCTCAAAACATACTAAAACAACCATACTTCCATGAACTTAGATAACTACGCAGTAAATTTCTCACTATACAAGGCCCACATGTAAAATGAATATTAACTCATGCATTATTAGGTAAAAGAGGGTTTAGGAACCATGGGTGGAAGGACCCAATGGTTCAACACCACATACTTTTGCTTTGGAGATGTTCTTGGTGAAGGTTGACAATGGAAACTTGAAGCTCGAAGAGAATTGTTAAATCCGGATGAGGGATTTGGGTCTTGAATCTGGATTGAAAATATGGCTAAGTGTTTTGGGGAGTATTGGGATATGTTTAGAATGATATAAGGGTGAAATTTGACTAAGTATAGATAAAAACACGTTTCGGAAACTTGGGCCCAACACATAGAATGTTTTGCGCCACACAAGAAAAACTGCCAAGCAAAAAAAATATCTCTACGTCATGGAGAGGACGCGGAGAGGGATTTGTACTAAAGCGCGAGCAAGGAACGTCGCGGAAGCATCACAAATAGATCACTGGAAATCATCCCTTAAAAAATTATAATTATAATTGCTATGCTTTTGCCCTTAAATCAAGGTAGACCATTTTTCACCTAATTTTGACCCCCTGATCACAAATATGAAGTTGGATTTTTGAAATAACGAATGAATTTTTAGATAAATGGAAAATAAAATTCCAGTTAATCCGAGGCACATTTTTGGGCACTTTTTGGGGTCGTTTCAATATTTTCCCCTTGGGAACATTCGTCCCCGAATGTAAAAGATTTGTACGGGGATCCCCTTATAAGTTAAGTTATCCCCCACATCACCCACAACAGCAAGATGTACATTGGAATTAGGATCACCAACGCATTTCCTCAACATAAAGACATGGAACACCAGATGGACTGAATTCATTTCACTAGGCAACTTCAACTCGTAAGCTGCCTTGCCAACCCTCTTAATCACCTCATAAGGACCAACATACCTTGGGCTCAACTTCCCGTTTCACCAAAACAGACTACACCTTTCATTGGAGAAACATTCAAATAAACCCAATCACCCACTTGGAGTTCTATGTCCCTTCTTCTCACGCGGCATGGGTTTTTTGACGAATTTGGGCTATCCTTAACCTTTCCCTAATCATCTTAACCTTCTCAAAAGCTTCCATAAATAGATCAAGCCCCAATAAATCCACCTCTCCAACCTCAAACCAACCCACCAGTGATCTACAACATCTCCCATAAAGAGCCTCAAAATGGAGCCATACCGATGCTAGAGTGATAGCTATTGTTGTAGGCAAACTCAATCAATGACAGATGGTCACTCCAACTACCTTTAAGATCCAAGACATAATCCCTAAGCATATCCTCAAGTGTTGAATCATCCTTTCAGCTTGGCCATCTATTTAAGGGTGGAAGGCCGTACTAAGGTGAACTTTGGTACGAGAAACCTTTGAAAAGATCTCCAAAAGTGTGAAGTAAATTGTGCACCCCGATCCGATATGATGGACAAAAGAAACCCCATGTAACCTCACTATCTCATGGATGTACAACCTTGCATACTCTTCAGCCCCATATGTAGTCTTGACCGATAGAAAGTGAGCCGATTTCGTCATCCTATCAACCACCACCTATATTGAATCAAAACCTTTTCTAGTCTTGGGCAACCAAACCACAAAATCCATATTAACTACCTTCCACTTCCAAGTAGGAATCTCTTTGTCTTAGGTTAGGCCACCCTTGATGTTCGGCTTTGACTAGTTGGCAACTACAACAACCAGAAACAAATTTGGCAATGTCCCTCTTCATGTCTCCCCACCAATATATATCCCTCAAGTCTTTATACATTTTGGTGGAACCGGGCTGGATAGAATAAGAGGAATTGTTGGCTTCATCAAGAATTTCGTCTCTCAAACCATCAACACATGGCAAACACAACCTACCTTGGTATCTAAGGGCCCCATCTCCCCCTTGTGAGAAAACCTCTATTTTTCCCTCTTTCACTAAGGCCTTCAATTCAAGCAAGGAGGAGTGTAGATCTTGGTTTGCTATCACCTCATCAACCAAAGAAGATTTAGAACCATCAACCACAACAACACCATTACCCACATCTTCCAACCTCATACCCAATCTAGCCAACCTATGCACCTCCCTAGCCATCTCCCTTTCACCACCATCCACATGAGCTAGGCTATCCATGGACACCCGAACCAAAGCATCTGCCACAACATTTGCCTTACCCAGATGGTAATGCATACTCATGTCCTAGTCCTTAAGGAGTTGTAGCCACCTTCACTGTCTCAAGTTAAGAAGTTTTTGTGTGAAGACATATTGAAGGTTCTTATGATTGGTGAAGACATCGACACACACCCCATACAAATAATGTCGCCAAATCTTTAATGCAAACACCACGGCGGCCAATTCAAGATCATGGGTAGGGTAGTTCTTTTCATGTACTTTGAGTTGTCTATAAGCATAGGCTATGACCTTACCATTTTGCATTAGCACACAACCAAAACCAACTCTAGATGCATCACAATATACTTCAAAACCCTCAAGCCCATCCGGTAGTGACAATATAGGAGCGGACACAAGTCTATCTTTCAATGTTTGGAAACTTTTCTCACATTCATCGATCCACACAAACTTCACCTTCTTTTGAGTCAATTTTGTCATAGGGGAAGAAATGGAGGAAAACCTATTCACAAACCTTCTATAGTAACACGCAAGGCCCAAGGAACTCCTAATTTCTAATGGGATCAATGGTCTAGACCAATTCCTAATCACATCAGTTTTCTTAGGATCCACTTTTATACCATCTCCCGACACCACATGACCCAATAATGCAACTTCCTTCAACCAAAATTCACACTTGTCATATTTAGCATACAACCTCTCCACCCTCAATCTTTGCAACACAAACCTCAAATGGCCCATATGCTCTTCCCTGCTATGTGAATAGATCAAAATATCATCAATGAAAACCACAATGAAGGAATCAAGGTAGGGCTTGAAGACCCTATTCAGTAGGTCCATGAAGATGATCGGTGCATTA
>JAPFFP010088676.1:0-21239 GCA_026153255.1 Solanum medicagineum
AAACCATTTTTTTCATGTAATAACAACTCTTATGTTACTTAATTGAATCCAGAGTAGCTTTCATATGAATTGCTTATGTATTATATGTCTATACCTAGATATACGTATGCCCTCAACAGACTTATTACTTGAAATAAGAAAAACGAACAAAATCATCAATAACCAAACTGACAATTAGCTTTTTTATTTGGTTTGATTTTAGAAATTTAAAAATTAACTAGATTGATTTTGGTTTTAATTTTATCCAACAACCAATCCAAATTGAACCATCAACACTCATACACATCATCCAATCTAGACCCTGCTAGTGACAAAATCACGGAGCTTGCACGGAAAACCAAATGGATTGAATGTGATTCTGAATAATAAAGAATAAATTTCATTTAATGTAGGAGGCAAAATTTTTACAAAAGTATTTCCTTATCTACATACTATATATATCCACCTAAAAACTAATTTTAGTAAATGTAGCATAATTTTCAGACAAACGAAAAAGGAGAACTAAGATTGTATTCTTTTTCTCCTTCACTATTCTTTTGTTAATCAATGAAAAGATTCTCCACATTTTAAACAGATATCTCAAATGAACCTTCATGTACAAATCGACTATCCAAGTTACTTTAGGCTAAAGTAGATGCAAACTTTTAGCAAATGTTTCAATTTCTACCAGCAGAACACAACAAATTTACTTAAGAGAAATTGAAAAAAAAAAAAACATTTTATGTTCCAAGTTTTGTCTTAATTATAACATTTATATATATAATAAAAACACATAATATAATTCATATTAAACAATAGATAATTAAAGTGCAAACCAAGTGCATAGCTCAAAAGCATCCAATCAAGTTTACAAAATACATACTAATTAACAACATGCAACTAGAAGTTTTCTCCTTGCAAATTTTGAATATTTAAGCACAAGAAGAAGCAGATCATGAATACTTCAAAACCATGACAAATTCTTGGGCAGAAGCTCCAACTTTTGCTAAATGTTTTTCAGAGTTGAGTGCTACACATGACCACAATTCAGCTAGTGTTTGAGACGCAAGGAAGGACGAATCGGCATTCCTAATATGTGAATGTCCACCTACATCAACTTATTAGGATCAAAATTAATAATCAAGTTTCATGCAAAAGGTAATAAAGTAAATTTTGAATGACGATATAAGTATTTAATTACCTCATCTTCATTTTGAAGACCTAGTTTGTTTGCAAGGTACTTCTATATGTAGGAAGTCAATATATTCACATCCCTATTTAACCAGCAAGATGTATAACGTATGACAAAAACAAGAAATACTGATCACATATACTTTAATTTTTTATTAAAATAGACACAGAGAGTAATAAATCTTTGAGAGAGGAAAACAAAAAGAGGGGGAGCAGTCTAGTGCACTTCCTAGGCACATTGTGGCAACTTTATGAGTAATTAAGTCAAAGCTTCTCTTTTAACTATATAGTAATATCATTTTGAAACCAAAAAAAAAAAGAATTCATTTAAATAAAATAAACAGAATTACCTCTACCAAACTGATTTATGCCTACTATAAGTGAAAAATTGAATGAGCAACATTTCATATATTGGTATGATATGTTCAAAGTGTGATTATCCATCTAGTACTTCAAAAATATATGTACTTAAATGTAATTAAGGACTTACTTGATTTTTATGTAGCGGCTAGAAATCTGTGGTAAGGGCGATGGATATTCCTTGAAAAAATCATATCAAGTCAAACATTGTCACATATACTGATATACATAAAATTAAACTCACTGCTTATCACATGCAACCAAATGGAACCAAATGGGATGGACTCTTTCATTCAGTGCTCTAGTACTACCACTGCTTGTACCTCCTTCTGCCTTAGTAGTAACTCCAACTTGTGCTAAATTAATAGTTGTTCCACCATCACACCCCCTCGACAAGGTGACGAGGTGACCAAGGCATGGCACCCCCTCAACAAGGTGACCGAGGCATGACACCCCCTCGACCAGGTGACTAAAGCATGACACCTCCTCGACAAGGTGATCGAGGAATGACACCCCCTCGACAAGGTGTGGCCTACTTATCAAGGTAAGCTAAACATGATAACATGATAATATGAGAGTAGATCATAATCATACATTAACCTTGCATTAACATCAAAAGCCCACAAGAGGTAAAATTTTTGAAAAAGAGCTTAATTTGACATTTACAATATCATAGCCATGTTCATGAATTCAATCATTCTGAAAGCTAAAAATAATCACGAAGTCACTTGACTCATAAATCATATAATAGATCATTAATAACTTTAAGAATCTTTGAAAAGGTATTTTATCCAACACATGGTGAGTGTGTAATGCTAGCTCAAAATCATATAATTCAAGAGTGAAATAATATGATAAAACTCAATACAATCAACCCACCAACACATAGTAAAACCCTCATATAGGATACCTTGAAATACATCATTAAATCTCATAATAGATCATAGTTTCATAGCTCAAAATATGCATAGTCTCAATAGACAAAACTCATTCATAGTACAAGCTTGAAGTAGATATTCATGTATAATAAATCAACATTTCATAAAACCCCAACATAATTCATACTCATAATCTGTAATAGAAGATACCCATCGATAATACAACTTGAAAATATGCAATTTTCATAAAATAGGAAGGTTGGGCTACATGGGTGAAAGGACCCAATGGATGAAACCCACATACCTAAATTTGGGGATTTCTTGATGTAGACTTAAAGGATACTTGAAGCTTGAATGGAGTTATTGAGATTCAGAATCAAGCTTGAGACACTTGAATTTGGATGAGAATTTTTGGTGAAATGGTTGAGAGGTTTTAGAGAGGGTTTTTGAGTGATATAAAGTTGAAAAATGGGTAATTGTAGGATATTTTACGTGTAAAATGGCATGGGTCCATGACCCCAATGCCTTAGGCTAAAACAAAAAATTAAGCAAGTGATAACACTGCCCCGCGATAGGTCCGCGTTGCAGAGCCATCGCGGACCCACACTATTTTGTAAAAAGTTGGCAAAAATTTTTTTTGCTATGGGTCTTCTAAAATCTCGGTTATATCCACTTCCTACTCAATTTTGCCCCCTGATCAAGAATATGTAGTCAGATTTTTGAGATCACACACGGATTTTGAGATATATGAAAATTACGATTATGGGCATTTTCAAACCACATTTTTGGGGCGTTTCATCCTGTAATGAAGTTTACATAGACTGAGTTAGGGCTTAGGGTTGCATTAACTGATGGGCCCACTCATGTAGCTAGCACCATTTATGAATGTATTAGGCCCATTTTTTGTCCGAACAACAAAGCTAATGTCATATCAACTTAAAAATCAAGAGCTTAGCACGTGAAATATAAAATTTTTTCTCTAAATATCATTCTTCATTAAATTAATTTTAAATTACTTCACATTATAATAGGATCATGTCATCATTTTATCACTATAAACTTGACAATATTTTGATGATACAGAGCAAGGTAGCATGATCTGACTAGTAAATCAATCAAATATGCTTTTAGATGAACTTAAAACTCGTATTGTGCAGATTGTGTGTTTTCCTTTTGTGTTTTCTAGAATTTTTTCTTCAAATATTTGTTTTTAATAGTAGTGATATTTGTTGAAAAAATAATTTTTAATTGAAAAAACTTAAAAAAAAATTTCTCACATCTATGACAACATTCTTCAATAGTGATTATATTTTGTGTAACTTTTTGCAAATTGCACGTGTCAAAATCCTCTCAAACTCTTCTTTCGTTTATCAAAATTGTTCATCTTACTTCACACACACTGCCAAAAGGAAACCAAAACAAATATTTTTTTATCTTAATTATAAACATATACATTCCATTCTTTGCAAGTAAAACATATACTAAAAAAATCATATAAAAAGAAACTACAATTACAAAAAAACAAAAAGCATCTTATGTCTTGTTTCTTGATACTTGAACTAGTGTTTTGTGTGTATAGAAAGAAAGAAAGAAAGAAAGAAAGAAAGATATAGAGGAAATGTGAAGCGGCAGGTTTTGGATGAAGTAACAAAGGTTAAAAAGTTTAAATTTTTTGGATTGTTATTAGAATAATTAATATATGTAAAGTGATTTTTTGAATTACAAAAATAATGATATGGAAAAAATTGATTTGTTGTAGATGACAGTAATAGTAAAACTCAACTATTTCTTTCATGGCTCTTAATGCAATGAATGATTCAACTACATCTATGGGCTATTGTTGTTTGTTTTTACACTTTTTTTGGTCAAGTTGTGTATAGAATAACTTATGACTCTTATCTTTTTCATTGCATATATGCTATTATTTGATCAACCAACATGTGCACTGGGTAATGTTGGATTAAGACAAATCTATGATTTGAAGTTTATGAATGCGCCAACTCATTTAGCGAGCACCATTCATGAATGTATATATTAGGTACCATCTTTTCAAACAATAAAACTAATATCATATCAACTTAAAAATCACGTGATTTGCACGTGAAATACAAAACTATTTCTCTAAATATTAATCCCCTTTAAATTAATTTTAAATTGCCTCACATTATAATAGCATCCTGTGTAAGGACGTGGACATTGTACGACCTCATTAGATCTTGAAAATATAGTTTTGGAATGTTTTGGATCAAGGTGACGCTCCATGTAAGCCTGCACGGTCCGTGTGAGGCTATACAAATCGTGTGGAGCCTCCTTGGATTGACCCTTGGCCTTGTGTGGGGCGTTGTAGCTTTAAAGTGGAGTTTTAGACTACAGGACGCCATGCATAGACCCCACACAGGCTGTATGAGGATTGAAGGACCATGTGGAGGGACGTGTGGTGGCCTTACCCTTGAAATTCCATAGTTTTGGAACCAAGTGAAGTGGGACGACCAAGTATACCATCCGTATGGCGTGGTACTGCCCGTATACCTCCCCATATGGCTTTTGCAGTAAAGATTTTCTAAGTATTGGATCACCGTCTTGGAACTTTGTTGTGAAGAATTTTCTAAGTGAGGTGGTATGGAGGAGTACACGGTCCATATAGCTTGGTATGGACCGTGAGACCAACCGTTGGGTACTTTCATCGAACTTTCTAAGTATGGAATCTTCGAGCTCAAGCTTGCTCACATTCAAACCTTCATTTCAAGCTTATTTATGTTGTTTAGGGCCATCATGGGTCTCCTACATCAAGTCAAGTTCAAAGAAATTCCATTGGCTACACTTTTCACAAGAACAGATCGAAGAGTCAATTTTTAATGGTCATATCTCTTAGCATAAAAACAACTTGGTGACATGCAACCAATCAAATTGAAGCTCTTTGAATTAGCTTTCCAAAGCATCTATTTTCACCTCATTCTGAGTTCGGATCAAGAAGTTATGCCCATTTTTGTAAAGTCCATCTATGCACTATTTTCTGAGAATTAACTAAGTGAGGTACTACGGGAGGGTTTCACGGTCCATGAAACCTTGTACGGACTGTGAGACCTCCTCACGGGACCCTTAGAAATACATGTTATTTTGCTTCATTAATGGTTCTTTTTTTTTTTTTTTTGTAATTGTGGCTTCTCCTAAGGGTCTTTTATGACTTCCTATGCTATCCTAAGAATCCCAAATGACCTAAACACTATTTCTCTCTCATTCAAATTTATTCTCACACTTAGAATTATATTCAAATTCTCTCTGAAGAACTCTCCTAAGGTGAACATTGAGGGATTGTCTTGATGCTAAGGAAAAAGGTCTCTTCTTCATCAAATTTCTTCCTATTTCTTCTTGGTTAGCTAAGGTATATGGGATTGATTCTTGGTCCTTTTCAACCAAGAAGACCCAAAACTCTTTTACTTGAATTTAATGAATTTTAGCTTACTTTAAATATGGATTTTGAGAATTAGTATTTAATAAATTCAATTGAAGTATGTGTTATGTTTTATTGATGATTTTAAGTTGATTAAGCCCTAACATGTTGATACTTGATATTATGAAGATTTGAATATGACCATTTAAAGTTTGATTTGAGCATCGGTGATTTAAATTGTGATTTGAATGTGGATTTTACTTATGGATTTACATGAAAACATTCATATTATATTGTTGATTATAGATTGAATCTATATTACCCATTGCTATTCACATATTATTCATGGTATATGCATTCATGAGCACTGAATTTGGATGAAAATGAAATAGTGGGTTAAGATCATATATGTTTTGATATTAAATTGGTGGATTAAGCTCAGCAATATGGTTATGAAAAAAATGTGATCACATAAATGTCTATTATATTTGGCTCTTTAGGCATATTGAGTGTTTACACCTCATTTGATATTCTGAATGGACGATTCCTACGTATGAAAAGTATGATATGGATTATGATTTGACATTTGAGCCTAAGTATGAATTATTACAAATAATGTTTGACTTTTAAGACCAAGTATGCACTGAAGTGATTTGAAATGACTTCCATCTGTTTTAAAAGCATGTATACATATATGTATTCTATGTGATGATGAATTAGCACCGATGGATTGGTGGCATCAGGGCTAACCCCAAGGGTCCTCTCCCTTTGTTTGAACTATGAGGCAGTATAGGTATATGTATATGGTAACCCTCACCAAAATAGGAGGCCTATAAGGTGCGGTTACAACATTGATATTATATGATAAAATTGTGAAAGTCCTATTCGAAATAGGATACCCAAAAGGAAGGCCACTTATCTGAAATAGGACGCTCGTACGGAGAAGTGTGGTTTACCTTTGGCAACTAGACCACCTCTTTATGGTGTAGGGATAACATCAGTATTCTAGGTAATAGCTTGTTTGGATTTATATGTCGGTTGAGGTCTCATCCCCACTATATGTGAGCATTATGTCATTTCATGCATTATTGATTTTATGCCATATTGTTATACTATTCTTCTTTGGATATATATCTCTTTCTATATTATGTGCCTTGTCATCTAATATTGAATGCAGGTTTGATATGTCATATATATCGCTGTCACGACCCAAGCCTAGGGCATAGACATGACACGATGAATGGGGAACCCAAAGGAATGCCAAACAAGCCTCTTAACTTATTATTACACATCCTTGGTCACGAAAGCATATAAAAGACATGTAGAATAGAATGGGACATTGGGGATAAGGGAAAGCTTTGCAACTTATCAACATTGAAAGACAAGGAATCATAATTCATATCATAAATGTATAACTTATCCAACAAACACCTCTACATACATAGATAGAGCGGGGGCCAAGAAAAAGTAACTGGGTTCACCCTCATAGTCAAATAGAACATAAGACAGTGTCTTAATATATAGATAAGAGGAACACATAAAGAAAAGTCCTCGAAATGGAGGACTCACTGACAAACTTGGAATAGCACCGCCTAGCCACGTGGAGGAGGAGGATGATCAACTTGGGCACCGGGTCCTACATGGTGATATCATGTAGGCAAGACTATGGTTAGTACGTTTGAATGTACTGAGTATGTGGGATGCAATGCAACAAGAGATAAGCTTCATAATCAACATGTATAACAATAGGAAATAGGCATGATTTAGCAATATGACATGTATGATCAATGCTTAAGTAACACATGCTTTAGTAACCCATGCTCATATATAGTATCATATGTGAAAAAGAGACCTAGCTAGATTTCCAAAGTATGAATCCCTTGGTAGGTTAGTAATGTTGCCACCCCATCACTTAGGTGGATGAGTATTCACTCTCATCTAGGTGGATGAGTACAGATCCCCATTTCGGTTAGTGATAATGCCACCCCATCACCTTGGTGGATGAGTATTAACCCTCATCTACATTATTCGGGCTCTTGTTCCCCTCGGATCGGGCATGGTCTAATACAACACATTATATAGAGTATATCAAATATTCTAATGCAACACCTAACATAGGATTCATCAAGTACATAAGCTTATTTCATCATCATATCATCATTCATATCATGGCTCATGCTTTGGACCTTCATTTTCACAAGGAATCTTATACGAACATTTTATCAACACCTTAGGGGTGTATAATGGGGCTAAAAGACCATGCAATTTAGAGAAGAAATCATGCACGAAAATCTGTGGTTAAACCCTCAATCAACACCTTGCAACACCACAAGACATTTACATCAAAACCCCTCATCAAATCCAACATTAGATCAAAGATTTAGAGCTCAAAACATGCTAAAACAACCATACTTTCATGAACTAAAATCACTGTGCAGTAAATTTCTCAATATACAAGGCTCACATGTAAAATCAACTTTACATCATGCAATATTAAGTAAAAGAGGGTTTAGGCACCATGGGTGGAAGGACCCAATGGTTCAACACCACATACCTCAGCTTTGGAGGAATTCTTGGTAAAGGTTGACAATGGAAACTTAAAGCTTGAAGAGAATCCTTAAATCCGGATAAGGGTTTTGAGTCCTGGAATTTGGAGTGAAAATATGGCTAAGTGTTTTAGGGAGTATTGGAAAATGTTTAGAATGATATAAGGGTGAAATTTGACTAAGTATGGATAAAAACACGTTTGGGAAACTTGGGAACAACACTTAGAATATTTTAGACCGCACTTGAAAAATTGTCGGGCTACAAACACATCTTAATGTCGCGGAGAGGACACAGAGTGGAATTTGTACTAAGGCGCGCCCAGGGCGCATCGTGTAAGCATCGCAGAAAGCTTACTGGAAATCATCATTTCAAAGTTTATAATTGATATTATTTTGCTCTTAAATCAAGGTTAGACCCAATTTCACCTAATTTTGACCCCTAATCACAATTATGAAGTTGAATTTTCGAAATAACAAACAGATTTTTAGATATAAGGAAATAACAATTCCGGGCATTCCGGGGCATATTTTTGGGCAATTTTTGGGGTCGTCTCAATATCTATCCCTTGGGAACGTTCGTCCCCGAATGTAAAAGAGATGTACGAGACAAAATTGATCATGAACAACTCAGTCCCAACAAGAATGTAACGTAACATGTAAGACACCATTTTCAAATTCTCAACATAAGTGTAAAATCATCATAAGTTTACCAAATTAAACATAAATGCATATGAATGACATAGGGGCTGGAATGTAGGGCTTGAAATTACATATGAGACTTAGGATTAGTACCTTAGGCTTGAGCGGAGTGGAAAAGATAAGGATACTGCTTTTGGATGTCCGCTTTGGCCTCCCAAGTAGCACTTTTGACTTGTTGGTTCCTCCAAAGAACCTTAACGGATGCTACCTCTTTCTTCCTCAATCTCTTTAATTGCCTATCCAAGATCTAAACTGGAACCTCCTCATAATTTATGTTTTCATCAATGACACCCACAACATCAAGAGGCATACTGGCATTAGGATTACCAACACATTTCCTCAATATAGAGAAATGGAATACCGAATGAACCAAATTCATTTAACTAGGCAACTTCAACTCATAAGCTACCTTGCCAACCCTCTTTATCATCTCATAAGGACCAACATTCCTTAGACTCAACTTCCACTTTTTGCCAAAATGGACCATACCTTTCATTGGAGAAACTTTCAAATAAACCCAATCACCCACTTGGAATTCTAGGTCTCTTCTTCTTACATCGGCATAGGATTTTTGATGACTTTGGACTGTCCTCAACCTTTCCCTAAACATCTTAACCTTCTCAAGAGCATCCATAACCAGATCCAGTCCCAATAAAGCCACCTCTCCAACCTCAAACCAACCCACCGGTGATCTACAACATCTCCCATAAAGAGCCTCAAACGGAGCCATACCGATGCTAGAGTGATAGCTATTGTTGCAGGCAAACTCAATCAATGGAAGATGGTCATCCCAACTACCCTTAAGCTCCAAGACACAAGCCCTAAGCATATCTTCAAGTGTTTGAATCGTCCTCTTAGCTTGGTCATCCGTTTGAGGGTGGAAGGTTGTACTAAGGTTAACTTTGGTACCAAGACCCCTTTGAAAAGATCTCCAAAAGTATGAAGTAAATTGTGCACCACGATCTGATATAATGGATAAAGGAGCCCCATCCAACCTCACTAACTCATGGATACGTACGCTTGCATACTCTTTGACTCCATATGTAGTCTTGACCAGTAGAAAGTGAGTCAATTTCGTCATCCTATCAACCACAACCCATATGGAATCAAAACCTTTTCTAGTCTTGGGCAACCCAACCACATAGTCCATGTTAATCACCTCCCACTTCCAAGTAGGAATCTCTATGTCTTGGGTTAGGCCACCCGACCTTTGATGCTCGGCTTTGACTTGTTGACAACTATGGCAACCAGAAACAAGTTTGGCAATATCTCTTCATGCCTCCCCACCAATACACATCCCTCAAGTCTCTATACATTTTGGTAGAACAGGGGTGGATACAATAAGAGGAAGTATGGGCTTCATCAAGAATCCTCTCCCTCAAACCATCTACACATGGCACACGCAATCTACCTTGGTATCTAAGGGCCCCATCTCCCCCATGGGAGAAAACCTCTATCTTTCCCTCTTCCACCAAGGCCTTCAACTCAAGGAAGGACGAGTCTAGATCTTGTTTTGCTGTCACCTCATCAACCAAACAAGATTTGGAACCTTCAACAACAACAACACCATCACCCACATCTTCCAACCTCACCCCCAATCTAGCCAATCTATGCATCTTCTAGCCATCTCCCTATCACCACCATCCACATGAGCTAGGCTACCCATAGATACCCAACTCAAAGCATCCGCCACAACATTAGCCTTACCTGGATGATAATGCACACTCATGTGATAGTCCTTAAGGAGTTCTAGCTACCTTCTTTGCCTTAGGTTGAGATATTTTTGAATGAAGACATATTGAAGGCTATTATGATCGGTGAAGACATCAACATGCATGCAATATAAATAATGATGCCAAATCATTAATGCAAACACCTCGTCGGCTAATTCAAGATCATGGGTAGGGTAGTTCCTTTCATGTACTTTGAGTTGCCTAGAAGCATAGGCTATGAACTTACCATTTTGCAGTAACACACAACCTAAATCGTCTCTATATGCATCACAATACACCACAAAACCCTCAAGCCCATCTGATAGTGATAATATAGGAGCGGACACAAGTCTATCCTTCAATGTTTGGAATCTTTTTTCCACATTTATCTGTCCATATAAACTTCACCTTCTTGAGAGTCAATTTTGTCATAGGAGAAGCAATGGAGGAGAACCCATTCACAAACCTTCTACAGTAACCCACAAGGCCCAAGAAACTCCTAATATCCGACGGGGTCAATGGTCTAGCCCAATTCCTAATCACATCGGTTTTCTTAGGATCCACTTTTTTTACCATCCCCCGGCACCACATGCCGCAAGAATACAACCTCCTTCAACTAAAATTGACACTTGTCATATTCAGCTTACAATCTCTCCTCCCGCAATCTTCGCAATACAACCTTCAAATGACCCGTATGCTCCTTCCTACTATGAGAATACATCAAAATATCATTAATGAAGACCACAACAAAAGAATCAAGGTAGGGTTTGAAGACCCTATTCATTAAGTCCGTGAAGATGGTCGGTGCATTAGTCAAACCCAAAGGACATCACCACAAATTCATAATGCCCATATCTAGTCGGAAGGCCGTCTTGGGAATATCACACTCCCTCACTCTCACTTGATGGTACCCGGACCGAAGATCAATCTTAGAGAAAAAGCTATTCCCTTGCAGGTGGTCAAACAAGCCATCAATCCTTGGAGGAGGATATCTATTCTTTATAGTTATGCTATTGAGTTGCCGCTATTCAATGCACATCATAAGTGATCCATCTTTCTTGTTTACAAACAACACCGGTAGACCCCAAGGTGATTGGATAGGTCTAACAAATCCCTTCTCCAACAAATCTTTCAATTGCTCCTTTAACTCCTTCAACTCCACCGGGGCCATACCATAAGGGGGAATGGAGATAGGTTGGGTGTTGGGAAGGACATCTATGCCAAAATTTATCTCCCTTTCAGGAGGGACACCGGGAAGGTCTTTTGGGAAGACATCAAGAAACTCATTTACAACTGGAACCGACTCAATTGAAGGGACTTTGGACTCCACATCTTTGACTCTCACAAGATGATACAAACACCACTTAGAAATCAACCTATGGACCTTAATGCATGAGATGAACCTACCCCTCACTACCACATCATGACTTTCCCACTCAAGGATGAGTTCATTTGGAAATTGAAACTTGACCCTACGGGTTCTACAATCAATAGAAGCATAGTATGCATACAATCAATCCATCTCAAGTATAACATCAAAATCAACCATATCTAATTCAACAAGATTACAAGGTAAGATTTTATGCAATATGCAAACTGGACAATCTATAGACGCCCTCCTAGCAACCATAGATGCACCAATAGGAGTAGACACCTCATATGAGTCATGTAACAACTCCGACTCAACATGGAACCTTTTAGCAACAAAGGGGGTAACAAAGGAAAGGGTAGCACCCGGATCAATCAAAGCATATACATCAAGATCAAAGATTTTTAACATACCAATAACAACATTGGGGACCTCACCAACTCCTTGCCTTCCATGTAGAACATAGAATCGATTTTGCCTTGGGGAACCACCTTGAGGACCATCCCTACCCAATGGAACTGTATTCGCACCCTGAATTTTCCCACGATTTCTTGGACAATAAAAACTTTTGTGACCAAGCTCCCCACATTCAAAACATGCATTGGATCCCTTCAAACATGGGACCTTATGACTCTTCCCATATGTAGTACACACATCCTTAGGATCCTGAGGCCTAGGGAAGTCATTGGCAAACCCCCTATTTCTAGCATGAGGAGGCCTTTGGCCTTGAAATCTAGAACTCTTTTGGAACTTTCCCTCAAAGCGGGCTCCCTTAGCCTCGTGGCCCCTCCTTTTTCTCATCTTTTCTTCTTCCATTTGCTCGGCACATGTCATCAACCAAGATAATTCCATGTCACTAATAAGTAAGGCGGACTGCCACCCATCACTTACCAAGTCGAAAACCCCCATAACAAACTTATTCATCCTTGACCTAGAATCGACAACCAAGTGAGGAGCATACTTTGAAAGTTGATTAAATTTGAGGGCATACTCCCTCACAATCATACCACCTTGTTTCAAGTTCATAAACTCAACTAACTTTGCTTCCCTAAGCTCAAGAGGAAGAACTGATTAAGGAAGACCAATTTGAATTCCTCCCAAAGCACCACATAGCCATTACCCTTCTCACCTTTCCATTGATCAAACCAAATT
Source organism: Solanum medicagineum (assembly GCA_026153255.1). Classification (NCBI taxonomy): domain Eukaryota; kingdom Viridiplantae; phylum Streptophyta; class Magnoliopsida; order Solanales; family Solanaceae; genus Solanum; species Solanum medicagineum. The sequence goes on from JAPFFP010088676.1 coordinate 13,278, forward strand.
TTGGCCACCCCCTTGAGTTGGTACGCCGCCAACTCAGCCTTTTAATTTGGTCAACACCCATGATCAACAAGATTTTGTAGACCTCATCAAAAAACTCTTGTGGATCTTCATCTACTTTTGACCCATGGAAAACCGGAGGATTCATCTTCTTGAAGTCTCTTACCCTAGCTTCGGGGGTAGAAGCATGAGGGGTTTGGGCCCCTTCTTGGACTTGATTGGCCACCTCCTGGGCAAGCATAGAAGGGCATCCCGGAGCACACCATTGGTAGGTTACTCCTTGGCAGTTTAGGCCCGTCTTCCTCTAGTATTTGTCATGATCTAGCATAGAAAGGAACAATCGTTAAGGGGGAATACTTATCACAACTCCATAGCACGATTTAGGACATGAAGAAGGGAAACATTTCCTAAAATGCCTCATAGCCTCCTATTCATAGTCATGGGGCGCTTCACAACCATGAATAGGATCTAGTCGACGCAATGTGTTGGACTCCGATGATCTATCAACCTAGTGATCAGATACCAAGTTTGTCACGACCCAAGCCTAGGGCCTAGACATGACACAGCGAATGGGGAACCCAAAGGAACCCCAAACAAGCCTCTTAATTGTCATTACATATCATTGTTCGCGGAAGCATATATAAGACATATAGAATAGAATGGGGCATTGAGGCTAAGGGAAAGCTTAGCAACACATCAACATCAAAAGACAAGGAATCATAGTTCATTTCATAAATACATAACTTGTCCAACAAATACCTCTACATACATATATAGACTGGGGGCCAAGATAAAGTAATCGGGATCACCCTCATAGTCCAATAGAACATAAGATAGTGCCTCAATACATAGATAAGAGGAAAACATAAACCAAAGTCCCCGAAAAGGAAGACTCACCGATAAGCTTGGAATAGCATCGCCTAGCCACCTGGAGGAGGAGGATGATCAACTTTGGCACCGAGTCTCATGGTGATATCATGTAGGCAAGAGTATGTGTTAGTATGTTTGAATATACTAAGTATGTGGGATGCAATGCAACAAAAAATAAACTCAATAATCAACATGCATAGCCATAGGCAATAGGCATGATATAGCAATATGACATGTATGATCAATATGTACATAACACATGCTTTAGTAACCCATGCTCATATAGAGTATCATATGTCAACAAGAGACCAAGCAAGATTTTCAAAGTATGAACCCCTTGGTAGGTTAGTGATGTTGCCACCCAATCACTTAGGTGGATGAGTATACACACTTATCTAGGTGGATGAGTATACACACTTATCTAGGTGGATGACTACAAACCCCCATCTAGGTTAATGGGTACAAACCCCCATCTCGATTAATGATAATGCCACCCCATCACCCTAGTAGATGAGCATTAACCCTCATCTAGGTTATTTGGGCTCTTGTTCCCCTCGGATTGGGCATGGTCTAATGCAACACTTCATATAGAGTATATCAAATATTCTAATGCAGCACCTAACATAGGATTCGTCACGTACATAAGATTATTTCATCATCATATTATCATTCATATCATGTCTCATACTTTGGACCTTCATTTTCACAAGGAACCTTAGACGGACATTTTGTCAAACACCTTGGGGGTGTGTAATGGAGGTAATAGACCATGCAATCTGGAGATGAAATAATGTAAGAAAATCTATAGTAAAACCATCAACTAACACCTTGCAATAGCCCCAAGACATTTACATCAAAATCCCTCATCAAATCCAACATTAGATCCAAGATTTAGAGCTCAAAACATGCTAAAATAATCATACTTTCATGAACTAAAATCATTGTGCAGTAAATATCTCAATGTAAAAGACCCACATGTAAAATCAACTTTAAATCATGTTATATTAATTAAAAGAAGGTTTAGGCACCATGGGTGGAAGGACCCAATGGTTCAACACCATATACCTTAGCTTTAGAGGAGCATTTGGTGAAGGTTGACAATGGAGAATTGAAGCTTGAAGAGAATCCTCAAATCTAGATGAGGGTTTTGAGTCTTGGAATTTGGAGTGAAAATATGGCTAAGTGTTTTAGGGAGTATTGGGAAATGTTTAGAATAATATAAGGGTGAAATTTTACTAAGTATAGATAAAAACATGTTAGGGAAACTTGGGCCCAACACTTAAAATATTTTGGACCGCACTTGAAAAACTGCAGGGCGGCAAACAATCTCCACGTCGCGGAGAGCACTCGGAGTAGAATTTGTACTAAGGCGCACCTAGGGCGCGTTGCAGAAGCATCGCGGAAAGCTCACTGAAAATTGCAACTTAAAAATGTATAATTTCTATTCTTTCTCTCTTAAATCAAGGTTAGACCCTATTTTACCTAATTTTGAATCCCTGATCATAATTAATGAAGTCGGATTTTTGTAATAACAAACAGATTTTTAGATATAAGGAAATAAAAATTCTGGGCATTCTAAGGCACGTTTTTGGCACTTTTTGGGGTTGTTTCAATTGCATGCCACATTCTTTGTATATTCAAACGTATCGAAGACCACCTTCATCCACCGTTTGATGACGAGATCAAATTTGAGACATTTGTTGTGGTGAGCCATTTACAAGGACAAGCCACCATTCCTCTTCCTATGAAGTCTTGTTTTGCTATTTACTTTGAGGGTGAGCCTAAGACATGTCTTGGCCCCCCGTCCTATCTAATGCCTAGAGGTATTGTTGGACATCTTGTAGACTCTTGTCGAATCTATACGTTATGTGTTGTATTTGGAGTTCCTGATTATGGTTATCTATTGGATATGACTATTACGGATTGATTATGAGAATTATGATAATTATGTATGGTTTGATGTGGAAATATGAAAGATTCTAAGTCCTGAATTGCCCCCATAAAGTGAGTCATACTTACCCGCCCCTTAGTCTTTATGTGCTACTTGTTATGTAAATCCATGTTAATCCATTTCCTTATAATATCCCATAGCGCAGGTCCTACTTTCCCATCCCTTAGAACTATGTGTTCACTATTTATATACGCTTCCGAATGGATGATATGAATATGGATACTTTGAGACTTGTTTGGGGACTCTCGGGTTCCCATTCGCTATGTAACTCCTAGGCCTTAGGTCAAGATAGTGACAAGGATGGTATCAAAGTACTAGTTTTATAAATGGGCCTTGGAGTCCAACATGACACATCAAGTAGAGTCTTATTCATGGGTGTGAAGCACACTACATCTATGGGTAGGAGGCTATAAGGTGTCTTAGGAAATGTTTCACTTTTTCATGATTCTTATCGTGCCGTGGAACGTGTCTTAAGATTTCCTATCTCCATCACTCCCTATAAATATAGAGAGCTACTATGGGCCTATAATGCAATCAAGGCAATGAAGATGTTGTAGTTGATCTTATTGATAAGGTCAAAATGGAGTTGGTGAAGAATGTGTATTGTTTTTTACAAGCTTTCTCCTTCGGGTATTCAAAGTTTTCTTGAGTTGGCTGGCTATTATAGAAGGTTTGTTGAAGCTTTCTCATCTATTGCATCTCCATCGACCAAGTAAGCTCAAAAGAAGGCTAAGTATGTATGGTTGGATGAGTGTGAGAAGAGTTTTCAAACTTTGAAAGATCAGCTTACCTCGGTTCCTATTTTAACTTTATCGGATGGCTTAGATAGGTTGGTGGTGTATTGTGATGCTTCTCGGATAGGGTTGGGTTGTGTACTTATGCAATATGGTAAGGTGATAGCTTATACGTTAATGCAATTAAAGGTGCATGAATGTAATTACCCCACTCATGATCTTGAACTAGCGGTGGTGGTGATTGTCTTGAAGATTTGGAGACACTATTTATATGGGGTACATGTTGATGTTTTTCACCGACCATAAGAGTCTGCAATATGTGTTCACTCAAAGGAATCTTAACTTGAGACAACGGAGATGATTGGAACTCCTTAAGGACTAGGACATGAGTGTACAATATCATCTTGACAAGATAAATCTTATAGCCGATACTCTTAGTAGGCTATCTATGGGAAGTATGGTTCATGTTGATGAATGAAGATAGAGTTGGCAAAAGATTTTTACCTTTTGGCAAGATTAGAGGTTAGCTTAACGGACTCTAATAATGGTGGTATACATGTTCAGAAGGGGTCGAATCTTCTCTAGTTGTTTACGTTAAGTCTAAGCGAGATCTAAAACTGTCATTGATTGAGTTGAAGGAGTTGGTTGCTGAAAAGTAAACTAGAGGTCTTCTCCCAAGGAGGAGATGGTGTGCTTTGGTATCAAGATTGATTGTGTGTCTTGGACATTATGGTCTTAGAGAGATGATTATGAGTGAAGCCCATAACTCTCATTATTCCATACATCTGGGATCTACTAAGATGTATTAGGAATTAAGGGAAGTGCATTGGTGGCATGGTACGAAGAAAGACATAGCTAAGTTTGTATTCTAATGCCCTAATTATCAACAAGTGAAGGCAGAGCACCAAAAGCTAGTGGTTTTACTCAAGATACTGATATTCCTACTTGGAAGTAGGAGGATGTAAATATAAATTTTATGGTTGGTTTGCCTCGAACCCAAAGGTAATTTGACTCAATTTGGATTATTGTTGACCGGATGACTAAGTCGGCTCATTTCCTACTGGTCAAGACTACCTTTAGTGTCGAAGGTTATGCAAGGTTATACATCCAAGAGTTGGTGAGGTTGCATGGTGTATGTGAAAGACTAACTATGAAGGGTGGAATGTATTTTGGAAAGAAGGGCAAGTTACATCCCCGGAATGTAGGTCCTTATGAGATTTGTTCAGAGGATTTGGGAGGTAGCTTACAAGTTGGAATTATCTCCGGATTTGAGTTCCATTCACCCGGTTTTCCATGTGTATATGTTGAGAAAGTTGGTTGATGATCCTAGTACTATTGTGCCTTTGGAAGGTGTTGAGGTTGAGGAGAACTTGTCTTACGAGGAAGTTCCGATTGAGATTTTGGATAGACAAGTGAAGCGGCCTCGTAACAAGGATGTGGCTTCGGTTAAGGTACTTTAGAGAAATCAACATGTGGAAAGTGCTACGTGAGAAGTGGAATCAAGTATTATGCAATGATACTTCTATCCTTTCCAATCTAATCAAGACTATGGTATTAGGTCCTTCCTATCCTCAATGATCCAAATTCTTTCATTCTTGAGTTTCATGACATGACATGCATACATGTGCATGAAAATAATTTTTATGAACTTTTAAATGATTTAAATATGTTTTGATATGAGTTCTGATGACTTTATGATTTTTACGTGATGAAATATGAATTGTATCTTTTGTTTGAATGTTTCATGTTATAAGTCAAGCCTTTCAAGCCTTGTTCTAGCATATTCGAGGATGAATGTTCCCAAGGGGGAGATGATGTAAGGACCCAGATTTTATACAACCTCATTAGATCTTGGAAAATTGGTTTCGGAAAGGTTTGGACCAAGGTGACGCTCCATGGAAGCGCTCACAGTTCGTGTGAGGCTATACATACTGTGTGGACCTCCTTGGAGTGACCCTTTGCCTTCTGTGGGTGATGGAGCTTTGAAGTGGATTTTTACACTAAGGCACGCCATACATGGACCCCATAGGGGCAGTGTGAGGCTTCACGGACCGTGTGGTGGCCTTAGCATTGAAATTCCACAATTATGGAACCAAGGGAAGTGGAACGGCCAAGTATACGGTCCGTATGGAGTGGTACGACCCGCATACCTCCCCGTATGGCTTCCGGAGTGAATATTTTCTAAGTATTGGATCACCATCTCAGAACTTTCTTGTGAAGAATTTTCTAAGTGAGGTGGTACGGAGGAGTACACGATGTATAGCTTGGTACGAACCGTGAGACCAACTGTTGGGTACTTTTGTCAAATTTTTTTAAGTATAGAATCTTCAAGCTCAAGATAAGCTCACTTTCAATCCTTCAATTCAAGCTTATTTATGTTGTTTAGGGCCATAATGGATCTCCTACATCAAGCCAAGTTTAAAGGAATTCCATTGGCTGAACTTTTCACAAGAACCGATGGAAAGGTCAACTTTAAATGATCATATATCTTATCAAATTGAAGTTCTTTGAATTAACTTTTTAACGCATCTGGTTTCACCCCATTCCAAGTTCGAATAAAGAAGTTATGCCCATTTTATAAAGCCTGTCTGTGCAGTGTTTTCTGAGAATTGACTAAGTGAGGTATTATGGGAGGGTTTCACGATCCATGAAACCTTGTACGGACCATGAGACTATCTCACGAGACCCCTGGAAAGACATGTTATTTTGCTTTATTAATGGTCTTTTTGTAATTGTGGCTTCTCCTAAGGGTCTTTTATGCCTTCCTATGCTATCCTAAGACCTCCAAATGACCTAAACTCTATTTCTCTCATTCATATTCATTCTCATGCTTAGAATTATATTCAAACTCTCTCTTAAGTACTTTCTTAAGGTGAACATTGAGGGATTGTCTTGAAGCCAAGGAAAAAGGTCTCTTCTTCATCGAATTTCTTCCTATTTCTTCTTAGTTAGCTAAGGTATGTTGGATTGATTCTCGGTCCCTTTCAACCAAGAAGACCCAAAACCCCTTTACTTGAATTTCATGAACTTTAGCTTACTTTAAATATGGGTTTTGAGAATTAGTGTTAAATAAATTCAATTGAAGTATGGGCTATGCTTTATTGATGATTATAAGTTGATTTAAACTAACATGTTGAATTGATATTATGAAGATTTGAATATGCATTGTCCCTCTAAAGTTTGAATTGAGCATGTGTAATTTAAATTATGATTTAAATAAGGATTTACATTAATTTCATATTATATTGTTGATTTAAAATTGAATCTATATGACCTATTGCTATTCTATTGTTATTCATAGCATATGCATTCATGAGCATTGAATTTTGATAAAAATGAAATAGTGGGTTAAGCTCACATATGTTTTGAAATTGAATTGGTGGGTGAAGCTCACCCATATGGTTATGACAAGAATGTGATCACATAAATGTCTCTGATATTTGGCTCTTTTAGAATATTGGGTGTTTACACATTATTTGATATTGTGAATGGACTATTCCTATGCATGAAAAGTACAATATGGATTACGATTTGACATTTGAGCCTAAGTATGAATTATTACGAACGATGTTTGGCTTTTAAGCCCAAGTATGCATTGAAGTGATTTGAAATGACCTGCATCTTTTTTGAAAGCATGTATACGTATATGTATTCTTACGGGATGATGAATTAGCATGGATGGATTGGGGGCGTCAGGGCTATCCCCAAGGGTCCTTTCCCTTTCCTTGAAGTATGTACTAGCATAGATATGTATATGGTAGCCCTCACCGAAATGGAAGGCCCATAAGGTGCGGTTACAACATTGATATGATATGATAAAATTGTAAAAGCCCTATCCAAATTGGGAGACTCGTAAGTAAGGTCACTTCTCCAAAATGGGAGGCCCGTAACAAGAAGTGTGGTTTAACTTTGGCAAGTAGACCACCTCTTTTCCGGTGTGGGGATAACATCATGATTCCAAGTAACAGCTCTCTTGGTCTTATATGTCGATTGAGGTCTCATCCCCACTATATATGAGCATTATGGCATTTCCTGCGTCATTGATTTTATGGCATATTATTATACTACTCTTCTTTTGATATATATTTCTTTCTATATTATGTGCCCTTGCCACCTAACATTGAATGTAGATTTGATAAATCATATGCATTTCATGCTCGCATACTTAGTACATTCAGACATACTAATGCTTACTTTTTTGCCTACATGAGCTAACCATGTAGGGACTGGGGACCACCTTCATCCACAATTTGACGGCTAGATCAGATTTGAGACATTTGTTGTAATGAGTCATATCTTCCAAGGACAAGACACCATTCTTCTGCCTATGAAGTGTCACGCCCCGACCCCGGGGCCGTGACTAGTGCCGGTTAGGCACTATTACAGATACGAAAGCATAGATTACTCCTA
>JAPFFP010088686.1:0-21236 GCA_026153255.1 Solanum medicagineum
TTATCTGCTTAAGGCATGTTAAAGGTAGAAACTCCTTATAATATGTATAGAATGCATATAGTTACAGGTTGGTTCTCCCGAGCCTTATCGGCAACGGGTGCCGGTCCACCCTACGGGACTTTGGGCCTTGACAAAGAGTCTCCAATATGTGCTAACCTAAAAAGATCTTAACTTGAGACAAAGAAGGTGGTTAGAGCTCCTTAAAGAGTCTCCAATGGAGCTCATGTTGATGATAGTGGCAAAGAGTTGGCTAGAGAGGTTCACTAGTTGGATAGATTGGGGGTTAGGTTGGATGAAGTTGATAATTGTGGTGTAGCAGTTGTTGATGGTTTTAAGTCTTCTTTGATTGAGGAGGTAAAGGCAAAACAGGAGCTTGACCCCGCCTTGCTAGAGTTGAAGGTCTTGGTGAGAGATGGTAAAGTGGAGGTTTTCTCCCAAGGGGGAGATGGTGCCCTTAGGTACCAAGGTAGATTGTGTGTGCCAAATGTGGGTTATTTGAAAGAATTGATCTGGAAGGAGGCCCATAATTCGTCCTATTCCATTCACCCCGGTTCTAGATGTATAGAGACTTAAGGGAAGTTTACTAGTGGGGTGGTATGAAGAGAGACATTCCCAAGTTTATATTAGTATGTCACAAGTGCCAACAAGTGAAAGTTGAACATCAAAGGCTGGGCGGCCTAGCCCAAGATATAGGGATTCCTACTTGGAAGTGGAAAGAAATCAACATGAATTTTGTGGTTGGGTTGCCCAAGCCTAGGAAACATTTTGATTCTATTTGTGTTGTTATGGATAGAATGACAAAGTCAGCTCACTTCTTACCTGTCAAAACTACTTATGGTGCCGAGGCTTATGCAAAATTGTACATTCATGAGTTGGTTAGATTGCATGGGGTGCACTTGTCTATCATTTCAGATCATGGTGCTCAATTCACTTCTCACTTTTGGAGGTCCTTCCCAAAGAGGTCTTGTCACCAAGGTTAAGCTTAGCACGGGTTTTCATCCTCAAATGGATGGACAAGTCGAGTGGACTATCCAAACTCTTGAGGATATGCTTAGAGCTTGTGTTTTGGAGTTTAAGGGTAGTTGCGATGAACATCTTCCACACATTGAATTTACTTACAATAATAGCTACCACTCAAGCATTGGTATGGTTCCTTTTGAAGCTTTTTATGGTAGGCATTGTAGATCACCGGTGGGTGGTTTGAAGTGGGGAAAATGACTTTGCTAGGTCTGAATTTGTTCATGGAAGCCTTGGAGAAGGTGAGGTTAATTAGGGAGAGATTGAAGATAGCCCAAACTAGACAAAAGTCCTATTCCGATGTGAGGAGAAGAGATCGTGAGTTTAAGGTTGGTGATTTAGTTTACTTGAAAGTCTCACCTATGAAGGGAGTGGTTTGATTTGGCAAGAAGGGGATGTTAAGACCAAGATTTGTGGGTCCTTATAGAGTTTTAAGGAGGATTGATAAGGTTGCTTATGAGTTGGAGTTGCCTATGGAGTTGAATATGGTTCATCCAATTTTCCATATATCCATGTTGAGGAAGTGTGCTAGTGACCCAAGTGCTATAGTGCCTTTGGATGTTGTGGGTGTTGTAGAAGATAATTTGACTTATAAGGACATCTGTGTGGATATTTTGGATTGAAAAGTAAAGGGGCTGAGAAGCAAAGATGTGACTTCCGTTAAGGTCCTCTGAAGAAACCAAAAAGTTGAAGGTGCCATATGGGAAGCCGAGGCGGACATGAGAAAGCGATAGCCATATCTTTTCCACTCTACTCAAGCCGAAGGTACTGGGAAGCCAGGGCATACATGAGAAAGTGATAGCCATATCTCTTCCACTCTAAGTACTAAGTTTTGTCCCTTCTGTCATTTTGCATGCGTTCATGTTGACACATTTTTGAAGATTTTGGACACTCATCTTTAGACTTTTTAAAAGTGAGGTTTAAAAGCATTTGTTGCATTCATGTCGGGCCGGAATCTTCATGACTACTTCGCTTATGTACATTTCATTGACATTCGGGGACGAATGTTCCCAAAGGGGAGATATTGAAACACCCAAAAAATATGCTTCAGAAATGCCCATAATCATAATTTCCATATATCTCAAAATCTATGCATGATATCGAAAATCTAACTTCATATTCTTGATCAGGGCAAATGGGTATAACTCTGATTTTAGAAGACCCATAGTGAAAAATGATTTTCGCTAAAATTTTGGAAAACAGTAAGGGTCCGTGATGCCTCCACGACGCGGACCTGTCGGGAGGTGTGTTTGCACTTCCTTAATTTTCCTGTTTTGGCGTAAATCATTGGTGTCTTGGCCCCATGTCCATTAATGCGTAAAAACACCTATACTTAGCAATTTTTCAACTCTATATCACTCAAGACCCTCTCAAAACCCTCTTTAACACTTAACCAAATATTTCATCCAAATTCAAGTGTCCCAAGCTTAGTTCCGAATCTCAAGAACTCCATTCAAGCTTCAAGTCTTCTTCAATTCCACATCAAGAAAACTGAAGTTTAAGGTATTTAGGTTTCATCCATTGGGTCCTTTCACCCATGGAGCCCAACCTCCCTTTTTATTAAAATTCAATGTTTTCAAGTTGTATCATCTACGGATATCTCTAATTATGAATTTTGATTATAAATTATGTTGGCGTTTTTATTAAATGTTGATTATACATGTTTACCTATTAAAAGCCTATACTATGAATTGGTTTTGTCTATTGGGGCTATGCATGTTTTGAGCAATGAAACTATGATCTATTATGAGATTTAATGATGGATTTTAAGGTGTCTTACATGAGGTTATTACCATATGTTGGTGGGTTGTTTTACATTGAGTTTCCCCCTATTATTTCACTCTTGAATTGCATGATTTTGAACTAGCATTACACACCCACCAGGTGTTTGATAAAATGTGTTGACAAGCATTCTCAAGTTGTTGATGGTCTATTACATGGTTTATAAGTCAAGTGACTCTATGATGATTAACGTATTGTATGTATGTATTGAATTCATGAAAATTATCTCTAATGTTGCAAGTTGACCACACTTTGTTGGGGGGGGTGCCATGCCCTTACTACCATGTTGAGGGGTATCTACCTTGAAATGATGTTGGGGGTGCCATGCCCGTACTACCATATGTTGCAGGGTAGATACCTTGACCACCTTGTCGGGGTTGCGATGCCCGTACTACCAGTTTGAGAGCTAGATACCTTGTCCACCTTATCGAGGGTGCCATACTCGTACTACCATATTGTAGGATAGATAGCTTGTCGGGAGGTGCCATGCCCATACTACCATGTTGAGGGGTAGATACCTCGACCACCTCACCGAGGGGGCAACATGCCACAGATTCCAAGTAGTAGTTTCTTGGTCTATGATTATGGTCTCTTCCCACACATGTAATCTATATTTGCAAGTAATATGATTTACAAGCATGTTTTACTTCAAACATTGATCACGCATGCCAAATTGATATTATACTTATCCATTGCTTACGATTATGCATTTTGACTTATGTTTCCTTATGTCTTGTTGCATTGCATCCTACATATTTAGTGCATTTGGACATACTAACGCATACTCTATGCCTACATGATATTACCATGTAGGAACAGGTGCACCTCTTGATCATCCTTCACTTGGCTAGTTTGGTGCTTTGGAAGATAAGCTTTGGTGAGTCTTCAAGTCTGGGGACTAGCTATGCTATTCTTACTATTGATGTCTCTTTATGTTAAATACTTGATATATGAGGGTGAGCCCGAAAAGTGTCTTGGTCCCCGCTCCAATCTATGTTAGTGGTGTTGTTGGAACAATTGATGTACTTATGGTTTGAGCTTTGACTCTTTTCAAGACTTCCCTTAGTCCCTTTTCCCTTATTTATATCTCTTGATGATGTTATTTGCTTCCTCGACCAAGGATGTGTGATTGATATGCTAAGAGGCTTGTTTCTGATTCCTTCAGGTCTCTCATCCGTCGTGTCACGCCTAGGACCTAGGTTTGGGTCATGACAGCATCAACATGCAACCCAATCCTACTCTTGATGCATTACAATTTATTACATAGTCCTCCATTTTGTCTGGCAAAGTTAGAACTGGTGTAGTAGTAAATCTAGTCTTAAACTATTGGAAGCTCCTCTCACATTCATCAGACCACTGAAACTTAACCTTTTTCTGAATCAACTTAGTCAAGGTTGTGGATAGAGAAGAAAATCTTTCAACAAGTCCGTTGCAGTAACCTGCCAATCCTAAGAAACTTCTTATGTCAGTTGCAAAGGTCGGTCTGGGCTAGTTCTTAACCACTTCAATCTTTTGGTCATCTACTCGAATACCATCACCGAAAATAATGTGGTCTAGGAAAGCCACATACTTGAGCCAAAACTCACATTTCGAGAACTTTGCATAAAACTCATGGTCTTTTAAGATTTTAAAGGACAACTCTGTGGTGATTAACATGCTCCTCGTCATCTCTCGAATACACCAAGATGTCGTCAATGAACACGATTATAAACATATCAAGATGTGGTCTGAACACCCTATTCATCAAGTTCATGAAGGCTGCAGGTGCATTAGTCACCCAAGGACATGTGATATGCTGCCAAAATACAACACATTTGGTTCTTAAAACTTAGGATTTTGTGTGTTCTCAATGCGATATTTGTGGGTTTTATGTGTTTTTGTGTTTAGACTTACAAGAATATAGGTTGGCCATGATTTGGGGCAAAATTACAGAAGATTGCAGGTTTTTGTGATTTACGAGATCCACTATTGATCTAGAGCATTCTATGAGTCATAGAGGAAGTTTCCTGACAAATTCCAGTGAGGAATGAATTCTGAATCAGCTCAATGAGACATGCATACGAGTCGTATAGCATTCTACGAGTCATATTGATAGGTTTCGTGAGGATTTCCAATGAAGGACAATTTGATAAAGCTGAAGCCTACGAAAATGAAGTACGAGTCATAAATCACTTCACGAGTCAAAAAGTGATGTCGTAGAAGAGAGTCCAAAATCTCAGGGCTTATTACGAGACCCCGACTACGAGCCGTAGAAGACACTACGAGTCGTAGAGACCTTTCGTAGAGTCCGCCAACTAGTTTTTCTATTTTATTTAGGTCTTAATTGTAATTACTATTAATAGTACTATTAGGTTATTTTCAAAGGAGGACACCATTATTCAATACTTTTTAGGGTTTGTACTTGGAGAACTGAATACTTGAGAAAGAAAATTGTGAGAAAACACTTATGGGTAAACTTGATTTTGAAGCCTATGATTCTCATTCTTCTTGGGTTTGCTTGATTTTAACTCAATTGTGTAAGTTTTTAATTATGTTTTATCAATTCATACTTTCTTATCTACACATGACATGTGTCACGACCCAAGCCTAGGACCTAGACGTGACACGACAAATGGGGAACACGAAGGAACCCAAAACAAGCCTTTTAACTTACCATTACACATCATTGGTCGTGGAAACATATACAAGACATAAAGAGTAAGAATGAGGGGCAAAAGGGACTAGGGGAAAGCTTGCATAACATCATAATCAAGTGACAAAGAGTCAAAGGTCATATCATAGATATATAACATGTCCAACAAACACCTCTACTACTTAGATAAGAGTGCGGGCCAAGACAAAGCAACCGGGCTCACCCTCATAGTCAAAATAGAACATAAAGAAGAGTGACTCAATACATAATAAGAGAAACATAGATAAACATCCCTGGAATGGAGGACTCACCAACTAGCTTGAGTAGTACCAAACTATCCACGTGGAGGAGGAGGATGATCAAATTGGGCACCAGTTCCTACATGGTGATATTATGTAGGCAAGAGCATGCATTAGTACATTTGAATGTACAAAGTATGTAGAATGCAATGTAACAGGAAATAGGCATCACAATCAAAATGCATAACAATAGGCAATAGGCATAATATAAGAAGTACAAACCCCTTACATGGTTGATGATAGTCTTACCCTATCACCCTGGTAGCGAAGTACAAAACCCTCACATGGTTGATGAGTACAAACCCCCATCTGGTTATTCGGACTCTAAGTCCCTTCGGATTGGGCATGGTTTAATGCAACACTTTATATAGAATATATCATTTACATAAGCTCATTTAATCATCATATAGTCACTCATATCATATCTCATGCTTTGGACCTTCAAATCCTTAAGAAACCACATATAAACATTTTATAAAACACTTAAAGAGTGTGTAATGGTAGTACAAAACTTTGAAATAAAGAGTTGAAATCATGCAAGAAAATCCATTGTAAAAACATCAATCAACACCTTGCAACACCCCAAGCAATATACATCAAAACCCTTTACCAATGCTTTCAATAGATCTTAGATTCATAGCTTAAGACATATGGTAAAACAGTCGCAATTTCATATGCTCAAACATAGTGTGCAGTGATTTTCATAATAATCAAGACCTATGAATAAATCACCTTTAAATCATCTAATTTGTGAGAAAAAGGGAGTTTGAGCATCATGGGTGAAAGGAACCCATGAAAGAAACCCACATACCTTAGCTTGGAGATGAACTTGGTGAAGATTGGAGGTGGAGACTTGAAGCTTGAACAAGAACCTTGAAGGAAATCCTTTAATTCGGAAGAGCTTTTGAGACTTGAATTTAGGAGCAAAAATATGGCTGAGTATTTGAGTGAGTATTAGGGAATGTTTAGGATGATAAAAGGGTGAAATATGGCTAAGTATAGGTATTTTCACGTTTAGGAACATTTAGGCCCAAGACCCAAAAGTCTTGGACCGAGATAGAAAATTGGACAAAAAATATATAGGAGCGCACCAGGGGCGCGGATCGTCTCTAGAAATTGCATTTTTGTGATTTTCAATTTTGTTACGGTTGCTCTTAAATCAGGGTTAGACCCTTTTCCTTCTAATTTTGACCCCATGAACAAGAATATGAAGTTAGATTTTTGATATCTCACATGGATTTTGAGATATATAGAAATTACTATTCCGGGCACTTCTGAGGCACATTTTCGAGCACTTTTTGGGGTCGTTTCAACATAAGTAGCCAAATCGACAATTAGGGTTGTGGGAACTATAAAGAACTAACAAAGTAAACCCGAATAATTTACAATTCTTGAATTGGGTATATGAATGTAATAATCAACTCTCTTCGTTTTGCATGTTTTCTAGTAGTGGCCAACATTAGAACCCGCCTAGTGTTACTAACTAGACCAAGGTAGTAATGAGTAGGAAAAGAGATTGATTAAAAAGATTTGATTGATGTGTTCTCGTCTAATAAATCGAACTGGGCCATGGGGAGGTTGTATTGGGACTTATAGGCAATGGTTAGTATTGTACACTATGGATATGGGCCAAGTTGCATAGTGAAACTTGCCTCTCACTTTGACCAAAGGGCTTGGTGAACATAAATTACCATCCTACATACTGTACACTAGACAAGAATTAGGTTATCTAGTGAGACTAAGTTGGGAATTATGGGAAACACAATACCCTAGTTGCTTTTTATTATTGATTGTCTTTTGTGATAGTTAGTTTATTTTATATTCTTATTGATTATTGCAAAAACCTCCCTTTGGTGAATTGAGTTGGTTAACTACTTGAATTGCTTAATGGTCAATTTGTCTTGAGTCTACATATTCCCTGTGGGTTCGACCCTAACCTTGGTTCGGTTTTATATTTTGACAATGACCACTTTATCCTCTAAAAAAGAGGTTTAACTTGGGCAATATCAAAGATTTTGGCACCATTGTTGGGGAATACAACTAGACTTAGGTTTCTTCATTAAGTAATTTGAGTGTTAATCCTTAGTTCCCTTCATTTTACTTTTGTTTTTGTTTTTTGTCTTTGCAGGGTGTACGAGTAGTGTATGCCCAACACTCGGAGTCGAGGTAAAACCTTAACTCCACTTTATCCAGATATCCACCAAACTACAAGAAGAATGGCCCAAGAAAATGCCAATAACATGACCAATGCAACCTTGAATTGGATAATAATGATGATGATCGAAATGAGAATTCACCTCCTTTGGAGGATATTCAATAGCCTCAAGAGTTCAATACCAATACTTATTAGTACAGGTATAACCCCATAGCTATGGATGTGACGGGAGCTATTGTGTCTCCACTGCTATTGACAAACACAAAGTTCACAGTCTCTAGTGGGTTACTTCACATGTTGCAGAATCGTGGGCTATTTGCGAGCTTACCATCAGAGGATCCACAAAGCCACTTTCACAAAGTGGCATTTATTTGTAAGAGTGTGATGGGGACACAAAATCTATCCATGGATGTTGTGGGACTTTATGTGTTCCCATTATCTCTCACGGACAATGCTGCATTATAGATATCTGAACTCCCGCAGAGTTCAATCACTACCTGGGCAAATTTGCAGAAGGCCTTTTTAGAGAGGTACTTTCCTAAGTCGAAGAAGCTCAAATTTTATGACTAGATCAACAGCTTTGAGCAACTTCCTAGTGATTTGATAAGCATTACATAGGAGCGTCCCTGATCACAAGATAATTGATGATACCTTGGTGGAGATCTTCTACTGTGCCCTTGATGAGAATAGTCAGGCTTGTGCCTACACTATCTTGGGGGGCATGTTTCTAGATCAACCATTTGCAAGGATTGTTCAGCGTATTGAGCAAGTGGTCAATAAGAATGCATCGGGATAACGAGATAGAGCTTCTATGAAGGGTTCACATGTTATCAGTGTGGGTTTAGAGCACGTCAAAATCAATGAAAAGATTATGCAGCAACTTGCTCAGCTTCGCACAAGCATGGATGTGGTGATCAAGAAGAACAAACTGAGAGTGAACTATGTGGTTCACCAACTTCCATGTGCACACATGTATGAGGAGCCATACTATAAAGAGGATGCATGTTTTGTGAATGATCAGAGGGGGGTTTCTAGACCAACGCCCATAGGCCCAATCAGGACGATTTACGCCAAGGTAAAGGAAACCAAGGTCAGAACTATGGCAGAGATGGTGCTTTCTGAGATAACCGTGGAGGTTACTATGATAGGAACAAGGGTCCAGATGCAGATTGGGGTTGTAGAGAAGGCTTCAAAAATGGTCCTTATATGCCACCACTCAATCGTTACGCAGGTACAAGCAATTCCAGAATTGAGGAGATGTTTGATCACTTATTAAAGAAGGCTAAGACATAGGATGAGTCTCTAAGGTTGAAAACAGAGATCTCTAGTATCAATCAAAAAAAGAGTCTTATTCTGTGGCTATTAAACAACATGAACAATAGTTTGGTCAAGTGTCAACTCAGTTGAATCAGCATCAGAAGGGTACAGTGCCTAGCAATATAGTTCAAAATCCTAAGAAGGGTAGTGTATGGCAGTTACTACTATGGTGGTAAGTGCACAGTTGATCCTCCCATGTCGGTTGATGAGGAAGATGTTCCTAAGGAGATGGTTGCAACAAAGGATACAAATGAAGGAGATGATCGTGGCAAGGATAGGGTGAGTGAAGTAGCTAAAGCGCCACAGAAATTTAAGCCCATCCCTAGGCCTCCTCCTCCTTTCCCTCAAAGAATCAAAAAGAGGAAGGAGGAAGGAAAATTCAAGCACTTTTTCTCCATGCTGAAACAACAATCCATCAACATCCCTCTCATTGAGGCTTTGGAGAAAATGCCGGGCTATACCAAGTATATGAAGGACTGTGAGTCAGGAGCTTTCTCAAGAGCTTCAACATTGTAGTGTTATCACTATGAAGTCCTTAGCTTTGAAGCGTGAATATCCAGGTGCTTTTACTATACCTTGTACTATAGGTGATGTGGAGTTCGCAAGGGCACTATGTGATTTAGTTTTCAGTATCAATTTAATGCCCCTTGAGGCCTACAACAAGCTTTGATTGGGAGCCCCTACTTCTAATAGCATGTAGTTGTTGATGGCGGATAGAACGGTAAAGTAGCCTTTGGGATACTCTATGATGTGTTGGTTAAAGTTGAAAAATTCATATGCCATGCAAGCTTTGTGATCCTTGATTGTGAAGTTGATTTTGAAGCTCCTATTATCTTGGGAAGGCCTTTCCTAGTGACTGGTCGCACCTTGGTGGATATGGAGAAGGGCTAACCCTAGTTCAAATTTGGAAAAGATGAGGTCCTGTTCAACGTGCATCAGACAACCAAGATAGACAATGATGTGAGAGTGGTTTCTATTACCGAGACTATTGATGATGCTGAGCCAGAAGTACCATTTGAGGTATGATTGGGTGTTGACACTTTAGAGGCAGTGTTGATGAATTTCAATGGTGATGGTATCCCAGACTATATGGAGACGGTAAATGCTCTAGGGATGTCTTATAGTCCTAGGCGTCAAACAAAACTAGAGCTAGTTTTGCAGAATAGGGAGTCATCACCCACCAAGCCTTCCATAGAAGACCCACGTGTGTTAGAATTGAAGGCCTTTCCAGCATATCTAAAATATGTATTTTTGGGAGCCAATGACACCTTATCGGTCATAATAGCTGCAGATTTGAATGATGAGCAAGCAAATGCTCTTGTAATGTTGCTCAGTCAATTCAAAAAAGCCATCGGATGGATGCTTCCAGACATTATTGGTATCACTCCCGGGTTATGTACACACAAAATCCAATTGGACAAGGACTACAAGACAAGCATTTAACAAAAGACGCCTAAACCCTCCTATACAAGAATTGCCCACGAAGAGATCACTAAATGGATGGATATAGAAGTAATCTACCCGACAACAGATAGTGAATGGGTGAGCCCGGTGCAGTGTGTACCAAAGAAAGGGGGTAGCATAGTGGTACCTAATGCCAATAATGAGTTGATCCTAATGCAGCTAGTCACAGTATAGAGGGTGTGCATGGATTACAGAAAGCTCAATGCCTAGATAGAGAAGGATCACTTTCCTATACCATTCATTGATCAGATGCTGGATAGACTAGCATAACAAGGGTGGTACTGTCTTCTTGACGGGTATTTGGACTACAATAAGATCATCATTGCTCTAGAGGATTAGGAGAAGACCACATTTACATGCCCCTATGGCACCTTCACATTAAAGAGGATGCCATTCAGGTTGTGTAATGTCCTAACAATATTTCAGAGATGCATGATGTCCATCGTCTCAGACATGGCGAAGAACACTATTGAAGTCTTCATGGATGACTTTAGTGTGGCTGGAAACTCATTTGAGGATTTTTTGAAGCACCTATATGATGTGTTGCAAAGATGCGTAGAAAGTCATCTGGTAATAAATTGGGAAAAGTGTCACTTTATGGTGAAACAGGGTATGGTGTTGGGGCACAAGATATCTGGCAAAGGCATTGAGATCGACATAGCTAAATTGGAGGTGATTGAAGCTCCCACCACCACACTCAGTAAAGGGTGAGAGGAGATTCTTGGGGCATGTAGGATTCTATCGGAGGTTCATAAAAGATGTCTCTAAAATTTCACACCCATTGTCCAAATTATTGGAGAAAGATGCTAAATTCGTGTTTGATGATGTATGTCTAAAAGCCTTTGAAGAGTTAAAGAAGAGGTTGATCTAAACACCAATTATTATGTCTCCAGACTGGTCCAATCCCTTCGAGATCATGTGTGATGCAAGTGGGGTCACTCTAGGTGTGGTATTGGGGTAGTGCAAGGAGAAGATATTACATCCGACATATTGTGCCAATAAAGCCCTAAATACAACCTAGAAGAATTGCACCGGCATATAACAGGAGTTACTTGCTTTAGTCATTGCTTTCGAAAAGCTCAGATCATATCTATTGAGGGCTAAAGTAGTGGTTCATACAAAGCACACAACTCTTAAATATTTGATGGCTAAGAAGGATGTAAAGCCAAGGTTGATGAGATGGGTGCATCTCTTGCAAGAGTTCAACTTTGATGTCATTGACAAGGAATAGAAAATCAGGTTGCAGATCGCCACTCCAAATTGGAAGATGGATCAATGATGAAATTTGATGAAGGACCGAGATAAATGATTCTTTTCTGGATGAGAGAGTGTTGGCTGCATCTCATAATCTGATACCTTCGTTTGCAGATTATGCATACTACTTGGTGAGTGATATTGTGCCACCCTGACCTAAACACACATCAGCTTCAAAAATTTATGTCTGATGTGAGAAAGTTCTTTTGGGATGACCCATATTTGTTTCGAGTATGTGCTGATGGGATTATTCATCACTGTATTCTTAAGGTTGAGATGAGCATACCTGAGTCATGCCACTCGTCATTGGTGGGTAGACATCATAGTGGGAGTCAAAGAGAAAGTGGAGTTTCTCGGAAGGATGAGCTCCCTCTAAAACCCATTATGGTGATTGAATTGTTCGATGTATGGGGGATAGATTTCATGAGACCATTTGTTAGCTCATATGGAAACAAGTATATCTTAGTTGTTATGGATTATGTATCAAAGTGGGTGAGGCCATGGCTCTACCTAACAATGAGGGTAAAAGTGTTACAACATTTCTAAAAAAGAACATTTTCTCAAGATTTGGCACTCCTCAGGCAATCATTAGTGATGGAGGTCCAGACATCCGCAACAGGCTCTTTAAAGCTCTTCTGGAGAAGTATGGAGTGAAATATATAGTGGCGACGCCTTATCATCCTCAGACGAGTGGAAAGGTGGAGGCGTCTAATAGGGAAATTAAACAGATTCTATTCAAAACTGTGAATGCAAACTAGATAGGTTGGTCGCGAAAGCTGAATGATGATGCATTATTGGCATACCGAACAACATTCAAGACCCCTATAGGCATGTCTCCCTACCAACTTGTCTTTGGGAAAGCATGCCACTTGCCAGTGGAGCTTAAGCATAAAGCAATGTGGGCATTGAAGAAGTTGAATCTAGAATGGAATGATGCAGGAAACTCTAGGTTGAGCTAACTTAATGAGCTTGACGAATTTCGATTGAAAGCATATGAGAGCTTAGCCTTGTATAAACAAAGAGTGAAAGTACAACATGACTTCCGCATAGAGAACCGCCAATTCACATCCGGGAACTTGGTGCTTATCTAAAATTCCAAACTAAAGTTGTTCCCTAGAAGCTCGAATCCAGATGGTTGGGACCCTTCCAAGTAGTAAACAACTTTGATCATGGGGCCATTGAACTGGAAAGACGAAATGGAAGAACTTTCAAAGTAAATGGCCAAAGAGTCAAGTCGTTGATGTGACGTCAAATTACATCACATTTGATTCCCAGAAAAAAGGATTTTGCATGATTTTAATGCAACCTTTTCTGGTTTTTATGTGTTTTTGTGTTGTTTTTGCAGAAAATAGGTTGGCATGATTTTGGGAGAAAATTGCAGATTTTGATGAAGTTCAGAACATACGAGCCACCCTACGAGTCGTAGCCCAAGCTACAAGTCATAGTGTGCCCTTGTAGCCAGAAACAATGTTCAAAAATTAGAAATTTGTAAAGTAAAGGTCAGCTATACGAGGCTAACCTACAATTCGTAAGCCTCACTACAATGCGTAGGAGAGGGCCTCGTAGCCAGAAACAGTGTTGCCAAAATTTGGCGCAAGAACTGCAACTAAAGACTACGAGAGGACACTAGGAGTCATAGATCAAACTACGATTCGTAGCCATAGATCATAGCAGTAAACTCCAAAATGCCAACTGCTGACTACAAAAGCTCGATTATGACTCGTAGGTAACCCTATGAGTCGTACCTGCGAGCCGTACCTGCTGCCAGTTGTATTTTCTATTTTATTTTTAGGGTCTTTTTGTAAATAGTATAAATAGATAATGATAGGGTTTTTGAAAGAGAGACTCGACACTTACACAGATTTCATCATCTTGAACATTCTTAGAGAGCATTTTCTTAGGGTTTAGAGTAGATTTTAGATTTTAATTTTGAAGACCCAATATGGGGATTTTGAAATCACTTGTACTCAAACTCCATTGTAGCAAGCTTGTGGTTTCAATATCAAAGTGGCGTTGTTCTTCATTATACTTAGGTAATCTTTTGACTATGTCTCTTGTATTCATTGTTTGTGATTTTGCCTTAGCCATGAGTAGCTAAGCACCCGCAACTTGGGGTTGTCGAAACCATGAGGAGTTGACTTGAAATAGCCCAGATTTTGTGCATTTCTTTGATTGGGTATTTTCATGTATTTTCTATTTCCTTTCATTTCGAATTTTATTTGATGGTGGTCAACATCAAACCCTGCCTACTATCACGATCCCGACCAAGGTAGTGACAAATAGGAAAAGGGAAGTAGATGACAGGATCCGATCATTGTTTTCTCATCTAATCAACCAAACCTGACCAAGGTGAGGTTCATTGGGACAATGGGTAATGGTTAGTTGGCACACCATGGTTGTCGACCAAGCGCCTTGGTGAAACTCGACCTTCACCTTCACAAAAGGGCTGGAAGAACCTAAGTTACCATTCTGCATGCAATGTTTCGATTAGGGTTATGTTATCCTGGGTATTTGAGTTAACGAATCATGGGGAACACAATTCTCAAGTTTCCCCTGAAATTGATTGTCTTCTCGCATTAGTAGTGTAGTGTTTTTAGTTTTCTTTACTTCAAATCGCAAACCCTCGTATTCTATAGAATATAGCCAATTGAAACTTGAAATAATTGTTAGTGAGTCAATGCGGTCAACTCAGTATTCCCTATAGATATGACCCTAGCCTCTAGTTAGGTTTATACTTGACTGTAACCACTTTTCTGTTGGAGCATGAACATCAAAATTTATGGCGCCTTTGTCGGGGAATACAACTAGGTTCCTGACTTGATTTCACTAGTAATTAGTTCAAGTGTTGATTACTAGATTCTCTTGTATTTTACTTTTGTTTTTGTTTTTATTGTTTGGTCTTATTTGCAGGTTATATTAGGTTTGTATGCCCAACACAAAGAGCCAAGGCAATCCCTTAGCTCCACTCAACTTGGAGATCCACTGAACCATAAGAAGAATGGCCCAAGAAAATGAGGATATTGCGGTTGATGGAGCCGTTGGTCAAAATGAGAAAGACGAGGGTGGAGATGAGAACCCACGTCAAAAAGAGCATAGACTACACCATAGGGATTTCAATGACAATGCATATGGTTGATAAAAATATAGGTTGAACCTTATAGCTATGGATGTCATAGGAGCAATAGTGTTGCCACTGCTACCGACCAATATGAAATTCAGAGTGTCAAGTGGTCTATTGCAAATGCTTCAAAATCGTGGTTTGTTCACTGGGTTACCTTCGGAAGATCCTCATAGTCATCTCCAAAATGTGCCATTTGTTTGCAAGAGTATGATGGGTACATAACATTTATCAACGAATGCGGTTGGTCTAACAGAAAATGCGGTTATATGGTTATTCGAACTTCCTCAAAGTTCGATCACTAGTTGGGCCGAGCTACAAAGAGCCTTCTTAGAGAGGTACTTTTCGAGGTCCAAAAAGCTCAAGCTAATATTAACAACTTCGAGCAATTACCGGGTGATTCGATAAGCACGACTCGGGAAAGGTTCACCAAGTGTTTGAGGATGGTTCCTGATCATAAAATTGTTGATGATGCTTTAGTTACAATATTCTATTGAGCCCTTGATGAAAACAGTCAGGCATATGCAGATACTATTATGGGTGGTATGTTTCTAGATCAACCTTTTGCACGAATTGACGAAAGAATGGAGCAAGTGGTTAAATCGAACCGAGCATGGGGTCAAAGAGAGAGAGGTTCAACCAAAACTACTTGTGCAGTGAACACCAACAATGAGCAAGCTATGGTCAATGAGGAGATCATGCAACAACTTGCTCAACTTCTCACAAGTATGGGCTTTATGTGGTATCTCACCAACCTCCTAAGGCTCCCATGTATGAGGACCATTCTTTGATGAAGATGATTGTTTTCTAAGTAGCCAAGTGGTGGGTTTCTAGAACAATGCCCAAGGGTCCATCTCGGACAATTGGAGGCAAAGTTCTAGAAATCAAAGTCGGAACTAAAATCGAGAGGGTATGTACAGAGATAACCATGGTGGTTATTATGAAAGAGAAAGAGCACCGGAGGCCGAATGGAGGCGAGGAGATGTTTATAGAAATAGTCCCTATGTGCCTCCCCACAGTTGTGATGCCGGATCTAGCAAATCTCAGATTGAAGAAATGTTTGACAAGTTGTTGAAGAGAGCCAACCATCAATATAAGACTTTGATAGTGATGAGATTGGATATTTCAAGCATAAATCAAAAGATAAAGTCTCACTCGGTGGCTATCAAACAATTGGAGCAACAATTTGGTCAGGTTTCTTCTCAACTGAACCAACAATAAAAAGGTACTTTGACAAGTAACATGGTTCAAAATCTAAAAAATGATGGACATTACATGGCGGTCATGACAAGATGTGGAAGAGAACCATAGATTCCCCAAGGTCGGTGGTTGTAGATGAATGCAAAAAGGGAAGTGTTTGTGAGAAAGCCAAGGCTGAGGAAATAAAAGAGCAACTGAAGAGGTATAAGACTTTTCCAAGACCTCCTCCACCTTTTCCTCAAAGGCTTACGAAGAAAGAAGAGAAAGGTAAGTTGGAGCATTTACTAGCAAATGCTCAAGAAATTATTGATGAACATTTCCTTGATTGAAGCTTTAGAGAAGATGCCAGGCTATGCCAGATGGATAAAAGATTTAGTCAAGAAAAAGCAAAAAGTTAGCCAAGACCTCTCTCCAAGCTTCCAACGTTGCAGTGCCATCACCACAATGTCATTGGTCCATAGGCGTGAAGAACTAGGTGCTTTCATGATAAAATGTATTATTGGGAGCTTCCATTTGCCAAAACACTATCTAATCTGGGTGCTAGCATAAATTTGATGCCTCTGGCCATGTTTAAAAGGTTCTGTTTAGGTACCCCTATCCCTACAAAGATGTGATTGCTAATAGTGGACAGAACAGTCAAGAAGCCTATGGGGATACTTTATAATGTACTGGTGAAGGTAGATAAATTTATATTTCCCTTGCAGACTTTGTTATACTTGACTGTGAGGTTGATTTTGTTGTTCCCTTCATTCTGGGGAGACCTTTCATAGCGACAGGTCGTACGCTGGTTGACATGGAAAAGAGGATACTCACATTTAGATTTGATGAAGAAGCAGTTGTGTTTTAGGTTTGCCAACAAGACAGGAAGTACTGCGATTTTCGAGTAGTCTCGGTTATTGAAACTATTGATGGGGATGAAGCAGAAGTCCCGGTTGAACTACGGCTAGGGGTTGATACTTTGGAAGCAGTGTTGATGAACTTTGGTAGTGTCAGTATCCCAGATTATGAGGAGATAGTGAATGCTCTTGGGGCAGCATTTTGCCCTAGGCGTCAGACTAAGTTGGAACTAGATTTGAAGAACAGGGAAACTCTACCAACAAAAACTTCCATAGAAATCCCACCGGAAGAAGAATTGAAGGCACTCCCATCACACCTGAATTATACATACCTGGGAGAGAACAATACATTGCCAGTCATCATTGCAGCTGACTTGAGTGAGGAACAAGCAGAGGCCCTTATATCAGTGCTCAAGCAATTCAAACGGGCTATTGGGTGGACTATTGCAGATATAATTGCCATACGTCCAGGCATATGCACTCACAAAATTTAGCTAGTCAAAGACCACACGCCTACATCACGCATCAGAGACGGTTGAATCCTCCAAAGCAAGATGTAGTTCAAAAGGAGATCATCAAGTGGTTAGACGCAAGAGCAATCTATCCTATTGCTGACAGTGAATGGGTCAGCCCTGTTCAACGTGTTCCAAAAAAAAAAGGGTATCACAGTAGTGCCGAATGCTAAAAATGAGTTAATTCCCGTACGACCAGTCACCTGATGGAGAGAATATATGGATTACAAAAAGCTTAATGCCTCCATAGAGAAAGAGCACTTCCCTATGCTTTTCATGGATCAGATGCTTGATAGACTTGTAGAAAAGGGTTGATACTGTTTCCTTGATGGATATTCGAGGTACAATCATATTGTCATTGCATTAGAGGATCAAGAGAAAACTATGTTGACATGTCCTTACAACACAATTGCATTTAAAAGAATGCCATTTGGATTGTGTAATACTTCGGCTACATTCCAAATATGTATGGTTTCTATTTTCTTGGATATTGTGGAGAGCACTATTGAGGTGTTCATGGATGATTTCAGTGTGATTGATCAATCATTTGAAGACTGTTTGATCCATTTGCATGATGTTTTGCAAAGGTGTGTGAAAAGTCACTTGGTGTTGAATTGGGAGAAATGTAACTTCATGGTCAAAGAAGGTATTGTGCTAGGTCATGGAATTTCGGGTAAAGGTATTGAGGTTGATAAAGAAAAAATTGAAGTGATTCAGAAACTTCATCCACCAATTTCAGTAAAAGGTGTTAGGCGCTTCCTGGGGCATCAAGGATTCTACTGAAGCTTCACAAAAGATTTCTCCAAGATTTCACATAGTTTATGCAAACTGTTGGAGAAAGATACTAAATTTGTATTTGATGATGCCTGTATACAAGCTTTTAAAGAATTGAAGAGGAGGTTAACTTAAGCACCTATTATTGTGGCTTCGGATTTGCCAAATCCCTTTGAACTAATATGTGATGCTAGTGGGGTTGCATTAGGTGTGCTTTTGGGACATTTCAAGGAAAAGCTCCTACATCCTATCTATTATGCTAGCAAATCACTGAATGTAGCCCAGAAAAACTATACGCTCACTCAACAAGAGTTGCTCGCATTGGTCTTTGCATTCGAGAAATTTCAATCGTACTTGTTGGGAGCCAAAGTGAAGTGCACACATATCATGCAACACTCAAATATTTGATGGACAATATGGACGCAAAACCAAGACTGATCAGATGGGTGCTTTTATTGCGAGAATTCAACTTTGATGTGATTGATAGAAAGGGTCGAAAAATTAAGTTGCTGACCACTTTCCAGATTAGAAGATGAAGCTATGGGGTAGTTTGATGATGGTCTTGATATTGATGATTCCTTTCCTGATGAAAGAGTGCTGGCAAAAGAGTGCTGGCAGCCTTCCATGATCTTATACCATGGTTCGTAGATTATGCAAATTACCTGGTACGTGACATTGTCCCTCCTGACCTAAATACCCATCAGCGTCGTATGTTCATGCATGATTTGAGGAAATTCTTTTAAGATGAGCCATACCTATTTTGTATTTATGCTGATGGGATCATCCATAGATGTGCTTCGAAAGTGGAGATGATGAGCATCCTTGAAGCTTCACACTTCTCATTAGTTGGTGGCCATCACAGTGGAGCTCGTATGGCTTATAAGGTGTTACAGTGATGATATTATTGGCCTTCTCTACATCACGATGCTCATGATTATGTTAAGTCTTGTGACAAATGTCAAAGAGAAGGTGGAATCTGGCAAAGGCAAGAACTTCCTCTTAATCCAATTTGGTAATCGAGTTGTATGATGTCTGGGAAATTGACTGCTTGGTTCCATTTGATAGCTCTCATGGGAATAAGCATCTCCTAGTTGCAATTGGACTATGTCTCCAAATGAGTGG
Source organism: Solanum medicagineum (assembly GCA_026153255.1). Classification (NCBI taxonomy): domain Eukaryota; kingdom Viridiplantae; phylum Streptophyta; class Magnoliopsida; order Solanales; family Solanaceae; genus Solanum; species Solanum medicagineum. Next base: position 19,483 of record JAPFFP010088686.1, read on the forward strand.
AGGCCATAGCTTTGCCAAATAATGAGGGAATGAGTGCCACGGGCTTTCTCCATAGGAACATCTTATCTAGATTTGGCACACCTCGGGCAATTATCAGTAATGGAGGTTCTCACTTTTGTCACATACTTTTCAAAGCTCTCCTTGAGAAATATGGTGTGAGACATCATGTGGAGACGCCTTAACATCCCCAAACAAGTGGGCAGGTAGAAGTGTCGAATAGAGAAATTAAGCAAATCTTGTCCAAGACCGTGAATGTGAATCGCACAAATTGGTCTTGAAAGTTGAATGATGCATTGTGGGTCTACGGCGCCACTTTTAAAATACCAATTGGTATGTCCCAGTACCAACTGGTATTTGGAAAGGCTTTTCACTTGTCAGTTGAACTTGAGCATAGAGCGATGTGGTCACTAAAGAAGTTAAACTTGGATTGGAATGAAGCAGCAACATCAAGGATAGTGCAGATTAATGATCTTGATGAGTTTCGATTGAGAGCATATGAGAGCTCCACATTGTACAAACAAAGAATGAAGATTCAACATACTGCAAAATTGAGAATAGCAAATTTACATCGGGAGACATGGTGTTGCTTTACAATTCTTGATTAAAGTAGTTTCCTGGGAAACTCAGATCTAAGTGGATGGGGCCCTTTCGAGTAGTGCGAGTCTTTAGTCATGGTACAATTGAGTTAGAAAGCAAGGATAGAAAAATCTTCAAGGTAAATGGTCAAAAAGTTAAGCTCTACATAGGTGACATGGACGAAATTAAGATAATTGAAAATTGGGACCTTGAGGAAGCATGAACACTGAAGCTCACCCTATCGTGCCGCGACACTAAATCAGGTGCTTTTAGGGAGGCAACCCAAGGTATGCCCTTTGTTTCCTTTACTATTTTTATATATACTTTGAGGACAAAGCATCATCTTTTGGTGGGGTATGGGAAGTTATGGACTAAGGTGAAATCTGAGTAGCCTTTAGTCCATAACTATCATAATTTTAATTCTAAGGTTTTCTTGTCATGTTTCTTTTTCCTTGTGGATGGTTTTACTTTCTGTTGAACAGCATGTTTAGGTGTTGTAGATAATTTGTAGATATATAGTGATTATTACTTTTGGCATGTATATAATCTTGAATGGTTTTATGAATGCTTTGAAAAATGGGTACCCTAAAAATCTCTTAGGGATTGTTAGTTACCATGCATTCTTATATGTGATTTTACTGGAAATGTTTGTTCTGATAAAGAGAGGGCAAGTGGACGCGTGGAGCATGACCTGTGAGTCTATGTTGATTGTGTATGCAATGCCATGTGTGTGTGAGCTAAGTTTATCATATTCTTGCGTTATATACTGACTCAGGACTTGCCTTGTTACTCTGAGATTGGATTTGAGATGTGGCTGATTGGGAAAGGATCTTAGAGCTTTGTTCTTTAAGATAGTCCATTTTTGCCTAAATAACCGACCAAGTGTGGTAGTTTACCCCTTGTTCCAAATATTTGAGCTTTACATGTACTTATTCTTTCTTAACACTAACTAACCTAGCCTTGTTTTGTTAAATACCTTGATATTGGTCCTGGTCTATCCTCAAACATGTGAACCTTGATGGAGGCAAATAGCCTAAGTTGAGAGTGGTTACCAAAGGTGGCCCTAGTTTAGGGAATAGATATTGTGTACTTCACCTCAGGATTTCCATCAATCTTGGATGGAGCCAAAAATTCACTATTTTTTGGCTTTGGGGTATGATGGAATAAAGCAAAATGAC
>JAPFFP010088696.1:0-21236 GCA_026153255.1 Solanum medicagineum
TAGCTGGTTGTCACAATTGCCAATAAGTGAAAGCCGAACATCAAAGGTCAAGTGGCCTAGGCCATGAAGTAGAAATTCCTACTTAGAAATGGGAAGAGATCAACATGGATTTTGTGGTTGGGTTGCCTAAGACTAGGAAACACTTTGATTCTATTTGGGTTATTATGGATAGCAAGACAAAATGGGCTCACTTTCTACTGGTTAAAACAACTTATGGTGCCGAAAATTATGCTAAGTTGTATATTCATGAGTTATTTATATTGCATGGGTACCCTGGTCTATCATTTTGGATCATGGTGCTCAATTCACTTCTCATTTTTTGAGATCCTTCCAAAAGGGTCTTGGTACTAAGGTCAATCTTAGCACGGATAAAATTATCCTCAAATGGATGGTCAAGCCGAAAGGACTATCCAAACTCTTTCAGATATGCTTAGAGCTTGTGTTTTGGAGTTTGAGGGTAGTTGGGATGAACATCTTCTATTTATTGAGTTTGCTTAGAACAATAGCTACCACTCAAGCATTGGCATGGCTACCTTTGAAGCTTTATATGGTAGGCGTTGTAGATCCCCGGTTGGGTGGTTTGATGTGGGGTAGATGCCTTTGTTAGGCCCGGAGTTGGTTATGGAATCTTTTGAGAAGGTGAGGTTGAGTAAGGAAAGATTGAAGATGGCTCAAAGTAGACAAAAGTCTTATTTCGATATGAAGAGAAGAGATCTTGATTTTAATGTTGATGATTGGGTTTACTTGAAGGTCTCACCCATGAAGGGTGTCGTCCGGTTCAGCAACAAAGGGAAATAGAGGCAAAGGGTTTTGGGTCCTTGTAGAATTTTGAGAAGAGCTGGTAAGATTGCATATGAATTAGAGTTGCCTATGGAGATGAATATGGTTCATCTGGTCTTCCATGTATCTATGTTGAAGAGATGTGTTGGTGACCCAAGTGTTATAGTGCCCTTAGAGGTTGTGGGTGTGGTGGAAGACAATTTGACCTATGAGGAGGTCCTGATGGAGATATTGTATAGACAAGTGGAAAGGTTAAGAAACAAAGATGTAGCATCCGTCAAGGTCCTTTGGAGGAATCAATAAGTTAAAAGTGCCACATGGGAAGCCGAGGTGGACATGAAAAACTGATACCTATATCTCTTCCACTCTACTCAAGCCAAAGGTAATAACTTAAGTCCAATCTATGATTTCAAGTCGTAATTTCAACCATCATGTCATTTTGCATGCATTCATGTTTATAGTAACAAGTTTATCGTGATTTTTGACATTCATGTTGAGGCTTTTTGAAAATGATGTTTAAGTGCATCTGTTGCATTCATGTCGGGCTGAAATCTTCATAATTACTTCTCTTACACATGTTTCTTGAAATTAGAGAATGAATGTTCCCAAGGGGGAGATATTAAAACACCCTTCATGTGCTTCGGAATACCCTATAATAGTAATTTCCATATATCTCGAAATCTGTGCGTGATTTCGCGAATCCGACTTCATGTTCTTGATAAGGGGGAACAATTGAGTGGTAAACAGGTACAACTTGGATTTTAGAAGACTCGTAGTGAAAAATAATTTTCGCTAATTTTTTATTTCCTGTAATTGTCTGTACCCTGGCCGCGACACACCTGGGATATGAAGTAGTGTAAATTGTACTCTGTGTCTACTCCACACCGCGCTTGGGATGTGGACCAGTGTAAAATTTTCCTTAATTTCTCATTTGATCCAAGGGCATTGGGGTAATAGCCCCATTCCCATTTAAACGTGAAATTCTTCCATGCTTAGCCATTTTTCAACTCTATAACTCACAAAACCCTCTCTAAAACGTCTCCAAGACTTTTAACAAATCTCTCATTCAAATTCAATGATTTCAAGCTCAATTTTGGAACTCAAGAACCCATCTCAGCTTCAACTTTCCTTCAATTTCATTTCAAAAAATTCAAGGTTTAAGGTATGTGGATCTTCACCCATGGGTTCTTTCACCAATGGAGCCCAACCTTCTCTTTTTATCGAAATTGCGTTATTTCAAGTCATATTACTTATGGGTATCTTTTATTATGAAATATGAACATAAATTATGTTAGGGTTTTTATTAAGTATGGATAGATTATGCATGAACATCTGTTTCAACCTTATTCCATGAATTGATTTTATCTATTCAGACTATACATGATTTGAGGTATGAAACTATGAACTATTATGAGCTTTTGTGATGGATTTCAAGACACCCTAAATAGGGTTTTACTACAATATTGGTGGGTTGATTTGCATTGCGATTACTCATCTTGTTTTACTCTTGAATTGCATGATTTTAAACAAGTATCATGAACCCACCATATGTTTGATAAAATTACATGACAAAAACTCTCAAGTTGTTGATGAACTATTATATGATTTACAAGTCAAGTGATTTCATGATTATTAAGGGATTTCAAGCATGTATTGAATTCATGAAAGGTATCCATGATTTTAAAAGTATCAATTGAGCCCTATTTGAAGATTTCAACCACATGTGAACCATTCATGTCAAGGCAAGGGATTATGTATGATTATTTACTCCCATGTTCAAGTTAGGCTCACTAGTAGAGGTCAAGCATGTTTAAGAGCTCATCATATCATGTTATCATGCATGTTACAAGTTACTCATGATATTATTATAGTATGATTATTTCAAGTATTTCATGGGATTTGACTTAGCACCGATTGAGGCTTAAGAAGGAGGTTTGACTTAAGGGATCCTTATATAAAAAGTCTTTAGTCTCTAAACTATGTGCCACGATAGGATGATGAATATTACCCTTGCTAAACAAGTGGATCCATCTAGTTCATGTTATCATGTTTGGTTTACCTTGGCAAGTTGATCACACTTCGTTGAGGGGTGTCATGCCCGGTCACTTGTACCGAAGGGGTTTCATGCCTTGGAGTCCAAGTTATAGTTGCTTGGTCAATGTCGCTTGAGGTCTCTTGCCACATATGTATGGTATATGACACAAGTTAAAGGTTTACAAGCATGTTTTATTACAAGCATTGATCATGCACGTCATATTGAGATTATATATGCATTGATTATGATTATGCATTTTGAATATTATGACTTATGTCTATGATGCATTGTATCCCGCATACTTAGTGCATTCTAAGTACTAATTCATACTCTGTGCCTACATGATATTACCATGTAGGGATGGGAGCTCTTTTGGTCATCCTCCTCCATGTCGCTAGTTCATTTGAAGAAAGCTTTGGTGAGTCCTCAACTCCTACGACAATAGCTATGTTACTCATGCTATGTAGAGATTTCTATTTTTATGTTGATACTTATTATTATGAGGGTGAGCCCAAGAAGTGTCTTGGCCCCCGCTCCATTCTAATGTAAATGTGTTGTTGGATACTAAGTTTGTATAGGCCTTTGAGTTTAACACATCTTATTCTACTATATTTATGAAAGACTTCCCTTAGTCCAGCTTCCCTTTTTATACTTCATTCTTGTTTATGTTCATTTTAATTTCCACAACCAAGGATATGTACAACATATACTAAGAGGCTTGTTTGGGATGTCTTCGGAATTCGTATTCGCCGTGTCACATCTAGGCCCTAGACTTGGGTTGTGACAATTGTGATGGGTTCTATAATATTAAAGTCATGTACTCTATGATGCCATGAAAAGCTATGAAGGAACTTATGGGTTTTAGTTGGTTTTCATGATACTCAAAACATGGGTTTTACTGTAATAATGGTGGGTTGATTTGAATAACTTTAAATGAATTGATTTTACTTCTCTCTTGTTCCACACTTATGTCGCCCAAGTTACACCTCCTTTTTAAAGGATAAAACAGTCACTGTCAAGAAATAGAACCAAAGGTTAGGATCAAACCCATAGGGAATACGTAGACTAAAGAGAAGTCACCAATTTGCAATCCTAATGATTAACCAACTTGTTTCCCCAATTGGGACGTTTGCAATAATCAATGAGAAATATAACTAAACAAACTATCACAAGTGAGAAGTCAATATGGAGAGGCACTAGGGTATTGTATTCCCAATGAATCCCCAACTCAGTATCAATGGATAACCTAATTCTTTTCTAGTGTATATCATGTAGAATGGTAAGTTATGTTCACCAAGCCCTTTGGTCAAAGGTGAGAGGTGAATTTCACTATGCGACTTCGCCAATCTCCATAGTGTGAATTACTAACCCTCACCTATTAGTCCTGATGTGCTATAAAAATACAATACATTTTATGCCTAATAGATGGAATTTTGTATGTTCTCAATGTGACTTTTTATGGTTTAAGTGTGTTTTTGTATTTGGTTTTGCAAAAAATACAAGTTGGCTTGATTTTGGAAAAAGTTGCAGATTTTGCTGATTTTCAAGACCTACGGACCATAATACGAGTCATACACCAAGCTTCGGCTCGTAGTGGTAGTCTCATATCAATTAATAGTGTTCAAAAATAAAATCTTATAATTTGAAGTTCAGCAATACGAGCTCAAGGTACGAGTCGTAGTCCCTTCTACGACTCGTAATGGGTGGCCTCGTAGTAATCGACAGTGTTGATCAAAATTGGACCAAGAAACACAAATGTGGACTATGAGAAGACGCTATGAGTTGTAGACTAGACTATGACTCGTAAAGGTGGATCATAGTAGTGAAGTCCAAAGCACCAAGTGCTGACCACGAAAGCCCGACTATGACTCGTAGTACCTACTACGAGTCGTAACTGCGAACCCTAGTAGGCATCGACTAGATTTTCTAATTATTTTAAGGGCCTTTTTATAAATATTTTAAATAGTATATTTTAGGATTTTAAGAGTAGCTTACTTTCATTATTGAATATTGTACACAGATTTTGGAGAGGTGTTAAGAGTAGAATTTTAGGGTTTATCTTTGGAGGCTCAAATTGGGAGATTAGATTCACTTGTGGATTAAGTTCATCATTTAAGCTTGTGATTCTAATTGCAAAGTGGATTTCCTTGTTCTTCAATTATCTTGGGTAAGAAATCTACCATGTCTTTTTTATTCATTGTTGATTTGTTTGCCCAAACCATGAGTGGCTAAACCCCAAAACATGGGGTTGTGGGAACCATGAGTAGCTAACTTAGAAAACCCGAATTTTTGCACTTCTTGAGTTAGGTGTTTACATGTATTGTCCATTTTTCCTTCATTCTTTTTGTTGTTTAATGGTGGCCAACATTAAATCTCACCTAGTGTGATGATCACAATCCAGATAGTGATGAATAGGAAAAGAAAATAGATGACAGAATTCAATTGATGTCTTCTCGTCTAATCAACCAAACCCGACCAAGGAGAGGTTGACTGGGAGAATGGGTAACGGTTAGTTTGGCACATTATGGTAGTTGGACAAGCGCCATTGTAATTTTACATTCACTTTTGCCCAAGGGTTGGAAGAACTTAAGTTACCGTCTTACATGTAATGTCCCAATTTAGGTTGTGTTATCTGGGGTGTTTAAGTTAGTGAATCATGGGGAACACAATTTCCCAAGTTTCTCTATAATTTGATTGTATCTCCCTTTTAGTGGTTTAGTTTAATTTTCAATTGATCATTGCAAAACCCTTGTTCCTCGAGAATTGAGTTGTTTGATATTTGAATTGATTGTTGGATAATCAAAGTGGCAAAGCCCTGTATTCCCTTGGGATTCGACCCTAACCTCAGTTAGGTTTTTTACTATTGACAATCGCTTTAACCTCCAAGTAAGAGGTACTGTTTGAGAAAAATCAAAATTAACGGCGCTGTTGCTGGGGAATATGGCGTTGCTTAGATTTGGTTCACTAGGAGTTAATCAAGTGTTGATTTCTTAATTCTCTTGTATTTTACTTGTGTTTTTCTTTTTGTTTTTATTGTTTAGTTTCTTTTGTAGGGTATACTAGGTGTATGTCCAATATAAAGAACACTTAGATCCAATAAACTTAGAGATCCAACATGTTGAAAGGAGAATGGATCAAGCAAACATGAATGTTGCGGTTGATGAAGCCAAGGACTGAAATGATGATGATGTTGGTAGAGAGGAAAATCCACCACCGAGAAAAATAGGCCACACTATACGGGTTTCAACGAGAATACGTATGGATGGAACCAATATCAGTTGAACACCATGGCCATGGACATCACAGGAGCTATAGTATTGCCACCATTATCAGTGACACTAAGTTCACAGTATCACGTGAATTACTCAAAATGCTTCAGAAACATGGTTTTTGTGTGGAGTTACCTACTGAGGGTCCTCATAGCCATTTGCACAATGTGGCTTTTATGTGTAAGAGTGTGATGGGTTGGCAGAATCTTTCTATGGATGTTGTTAGGTTACGTGTGTTCCCTCTATCTCTTACCGGTAGTGCAACAGTTTGGCTATTAGAACTCCCACAGAGCTCAATCACCAGTTGGCAGAATTGCAAATAGCCTTCTCAGAGAGATACTTTCCAAGGTCAAAGAAGCTTAAATTGAAGGATCAAATCAATAACTTTGACCAATTGCCGGGTGCTTCCATTAGCACAACATGGGAGAGGTTCACCATGTGTTTGAGAATGCTTCCATAGGAATGGTCCTTATATGCCTCCTCATAATCGTGATGCAGGATATAGTAATTAAAGGATAGAAGGGATGTTAAACATTTTGATGAAGAAAGTGAAAAACCAAGATGAGACTCTTGAGGGGATGAAGTCTGATATCTCAAGTATCAATCAGAAAATAGAGTCTCATTCAGTGGTCATCAAGCAACTAGAACAACAATTTGGTCAAGTGACTACTCAGTTGAACCAACGCCAAAAGAGTACTTTGCGAAGCAGTATGGTTCAAAATCCTAAGAATGAGGGGCAGTGCATGGAGGTTATGACAATGAGTTCAAAGAGTACTTTTGACCCTCCTACACCAGTTGAGGTAGAAAATGTGCATGAGAAGGAAACCATACAAAAGGGTGTTGTTGAGAGAGATAGTTGTGTAAAGAATGAGGTAGGTGAAGTGGGTGACAAGTTGAGGAAGTATAAGACTATCCCAGGACCTCCTCCCCCTTTCCCTCAATGAATTAAGAAGAGAAAGTAGGAAAGCAAGTTCAAGCACTTCTTAGAGATGCTCAAGCAATTATCGATAAACATCCCTTTGATTGAAGCCTTAGAGAAGATGTCAGGTTATGCAAGGTAAATGAAAGACTTTGTTACAAAGAAGCAGATGGTAAGTCAAGATCTTTCTAGAGATCTTCAACATTTTAGTGACATTACTACCAAGTCATTAGTTCAAAAGCGTGAAGACCCAGGCGCTTTCACTATGCTATGAACTATCGAAGTGGCAGAATTTGTGAGAGCACTTTGTGATTGGGTGCTACCATCAACTTAATTCCCCTGGACATCTTCAAGAAACTCGGCTTAGGAACTCACACTCCTACAAAGATGCGGTTATTAATAGCAGTCAGAACAGTTTGTGGGAGTGCTTTATGATGTTCTAGTAAAGGTAGACAAATTTATATTTCCTGCAGATTTTGTTATACTTTACTATGAAGTTGGTTTTGCAGTTCAGTTCCTATTATTTTAGGGAGGCCTTTTCTTAGCTACTGGTTGCACTCTAGTTGACATAGAGAAAGGGCTACTTACATTTAGATTTGGTGAAGAAGAGGTCATGTTCAGTGTTTGTCAACAAGCAAGGAAGAACTGTGATCTAAGGGTGGTTTCAGTGATAGAGACTATCAATGATGAAGAGTCAAAGGTACCACTTGAGCTACGATTGGATGTTGACGCTTTGGAAGTAGTTTTGATGAATTTTGATAGAGACAGTATCCCAGATTATGAGATAGTAAATGCTCTTGGGGTGTCATTTGGCTCTAAACACCAAACAAAGTTAGATCTAGATTTGCAAACTCGAGATACCCTTGTAACAGTGCTCAAGTAATTCAAAAGGCCTATGGGATGGACTATTGTAGATATTATTGGTATTCCTATGGGGACATGCACTCATAAAATTCAGGTGGTCAAAGACTACAAGCCTAGCCTCGAGCATCAAAGATGCTTGACTCCTCTTATTAAAGAGGTGGTATGCAAGGAAATCAGCAAGAGGTTGGATAAAGGAGTAATCTATCCAATTGCTGATAGTGAATGGGTGAGCCTGGTACAATGTGTTCCAAAGAAAAAAGGTATCACAGTGATGTCCAATGCTAAAAATGAATTGATTCCTATGAGACCATTCATCGGATAGAGAGTATGTATAGACTATAGAGAACTCAATGCCTCAACAGAGAAGGATCACATTTCTGTGCCATTCATGGATCAGAAGCTTTATAGACTTGCAGAAAAAGGGTGGTACTATTTCTTTGATGGGTACTCTGGCTATAATCAGATCATCATTTCCCTACAGGATCAAGAGAAAACCACTTTTACATGTCCATACGGCACCTTCGCATTTAAAAGGATGCCATTTGGGTTGTTTAATGCTCCAACAACATTCTAAAGATACATGTTGTCCATTTTCTCGGATATGGTGAAGAGCACTATTGAGGTCTTCATGGATGATTTCAACATGGTTGGACACTCATTTGAGGATTTCTTGGCACATTTGCATGATATTTTACAAAGATGTGTGGAAAGTCATTTGGGGATAAACTGGGGAAAATGCCATTTCATGGTTAAAGAGGGTATTGTATTGGACATAGAATAACCGATAATGGCATTGAGGTTGACAGGTTGAAAAACATAGTGCATGCCCTAATTTCTACTTGGTAGGGTTATTCTTGTTGGTGTTGTTAGATTTGTTGGACTCTTTGAGGATACATTTCGGGTATGTGGGTGTTGCTATTGTTTGGTTACTGTTGTTCATGTGGGGAGGTTTTTCAGTAGTTGTTTTTTTTGTCTTTATTGAGAGTGATTGAGCAAACTAATAGATTATCTCTATTTTGTGACAAGACCATCTACTTTAATGGCCCGACCGAAGCGAAAAAATCCTAGAGCCGATCTTCCTACTAGAGCTTCCAGATGGAGGCTCATTATATCTGAAGATGAAGACGATGAGTCACAACAACAACTGGTAAATCTTATTGAACAAGTCACTACTAAGTGTGTTATTGGTGCCAGTCTCACAGTTTTTGGACACGGTCCCTCAGCTGCTGCACCCAATCCATCAGATGTTGGAGACAGTCCTTCAGGTACTGGTGCCACTCTCACAGCTGTTGGTACCAGTACCTCAGCTGCTGCACCAAGTAACACAGCTTCAGGTACTGGTGCCACTCCCACAGCTGTTGGTTCATACCTCAACTGCTACACCAAGTAACACAGTTGGTGAAGACAATCCTTCAGATGTTGCACCAAGTCACACAGCTGGTGAAGACAGTCCCTCAGCTAGTACAGAGACTCCCACAATTGTCGTTGACAGTCTCTTAGCTGCTGCACACAATTGTGGCTTTCAGGTATGATGATTATGGCTTTGAGACACCCGGGTTTTTGAATCGAGGTGAGAGTGGTGATCTCGAGATAAAATCTAAAATTGAGAAACAATTTTTAGATTTTAAAAAAATTTTAGTGAATGAAGAACTGATAGCTTTTTTAGGTCTATAGTATTTGGAAAATACCTAGGCATTAGTGAAGGCAACACCCTAAGGTTCCAAATGATGTTGATGTATCAGCTTCTTCGTTGTTGGATCAAAAGTGAGAATGATTTGTAGGTTAATTTTTGTGGCATGCCTGTTTGTTTTGGCATTAAAGAGTTTCCGGTTGTTACGGGGTTGAATTGTCACCTACCACATCCTCTTGGCTCCCAAACTGAAAAGGTAAAGAAGAGATACAAAAGGATTGTTGATGCAATACAGAAAAAGCATTGCAAATCTAAGGAGATACTTGACCTCTTGCAGTCAAGTAAAGTTAAGAAGAGTGTTAAGAAGTCCTTGCGTTTGATTTACTTTGTATATGAGATTCTTATGGGTAAAGATCTAGGGAATAATGCGATGGGTAAGCTATCGTCTGACTAGATGGCATTCTGTACCTATCCTTGGGGTCAGATAGCTATGTTATCATCGTGCGGTATCCGTGGAAAGTCGCGACATCGACTAAAAAGTCCTCAAATGTAGATGTTTTTTTGTGGGCTTTTATGGTAAATTTCATTTATTATACTTTTGTTGTAGCATCTTTACATTTATTTAATTTTGTTTCCCACTCCATCAAGAATGTCTATTAGATATTTCCTTTTGTAAAAATGCTCGATTGCCCAAAATTATAACAAGAAACTGCATCCCTCAAAGAACTTTTTTACCTCGAATACATTTAGACAATCCCCTCATCATTTCTGCTAATATCATGGGCAAGAGAGTATTTCCCGTAACATCCCTTTCTTTAGCTAAAGTGCGCACAATGTAGATTAGGCGGGTATCTATAATTCTGTCTTCTCTAGGAAATATTAAGGTACCCGATAGTGTGACCGCAAAGGCGTTCACATGATGCACTTCCCAATTTGTTGTTGTACAGGAAAAATCTCTTTTTTAATTTTCATAACTATATTGATGACCGAAATAGGAATATAGAAAATCCAATGAAATCCATTCAAAATCCAAGCAAGCCAACTTAGGAGTTGTACATGAAGCCCAAATTCCACATGAATTTCTTTGGAGTTTGCCTATGTGGGACGATCATGCTCCTATCCCGGTAAGGCAAGTTGATGAACCCACTAATTTCCTCAAGTGTGGGAGCCAGCTCAAGGTCACAAAATTTGAAGACAGTTCTGGAAGGGTCCTAAAACTTCAATAATGCTTTCATCAAGTAACGGTCGAGAACAACTTAGATCAAATATGTCAAGCCCCCTAATAGTTGAGCAACCTCTATAGCATGGTCCCGCTTAATATTTTCCCACCATCTCCGGAGTTTGTGATTGACACCCACTACCATTTGAGTATTGGAAAAGTTTGGAGAGGCCATTAAGTTCTTTCTACATACAAACAAAGAAAATAAAAAGTTCTAAAATCTAGTTTAACAATATTTAGGTTTGGATCAAAATATTGTGACTACATAGACACATAATATACAGTATATCATCTAGAGGGTGATTGAACCCTTTAGACTAAAACAAGTGGCTACTATTATTGTAGATTGACCCTGTAGGGTCAAACTACCTAGGGCTTATGCATGCATGACCTAAATTTTAGGATGGATATAGTTCTATATAAGATTTCTACATAGTTGTTAGACACAGACTGAGGGTGATCCTATGCGAGAAGAACATGGTCCAACAGTGGTAAAACCATCCAATATTCACCATACATGCTCTTACTCTCTAAAAAATTGGGTTTTGAAGAGGAGACGGGAAAAGTGCAAAGGCACAACATCACCTTAAATAAAAAAAGAAACAAATAGGATCCCAGGTAGGGGAATATATGAATGATATGCTAGTTATTAAAGCAGTAACAATTAGAACATAAAGTAGTATTAAGCAAGTAATTTAGAATAGTAATATAAATAAATAAAAGGGGAGGGAAAAGGAATGGGGAAAAGGGGGGGTTAGATTAGTAGGAAATAAGGGAAAGGAAGGGGATGCTAGAGGGGACAAGGGAGAGAAAGGGGGATGTTAGAGGGGAGAGGGAAAGGAAAAAAGAAAATAATGTTAATTAGGAGAAATAATAACAGCAAAACAAATAAGGCAGGTTAAGTAGTTTAAGGAAAGCAAATAAAAGGGAGAAAGGAAAATAAAACCCATATAAAACAGAGACATGTAATGGTTAGAACCTAATATCCCCAATAGAGTCGTCATTCTGTCGTGCCCCATTTTACTCGTGAAAAATGGGAACCTGGACGATGTCGCGGCACGACTCTTTTGGGAATTGGGAATGTATTGAATTAAAGAGTCGCCACCTAATGATTTAAGGTGCATTACGACGCCATTCTAACTTAAAACTAAGTCAAAGGGTCTGATTCACCAGAGAACGACTCAGGGTTCATATTACCTCAAAGGGAAGGTGTTAAGCATCCTTCGAGGTCCGCAAATGAGGGTCCCAGCCGTATCTCACATTTTATGCAGGAGTTTTTGCAAATAGAGTCTCTTATTTTAAGAAAATTATCCTAAAAAGTCTAACTAATACAAAATGAGTAGTTAAACAAATAGGAGAGAAATTAAACAAATATTAATAGAATCTAACTACCTCAAACAATTGAGAAAAACATAATAAAGAAAAGTATTTAAAACTAAGTGATTTATACCACTCTGATCAGTTTACTCGGCTTTTGTTTCCGGAAGACAAAAATAGATTTTGTCAGTTTTAGCCGCATGGCTTATTTAAGCCGAAGGATGAAAATCAAAGTTTCGTCCTATTGAAGCTCGAGTGTAGATCATCATTTCTTACGGCCCTATATACCCCTGCCCCTCCTAGGTTGATTTATTATTTACCTAGAAGCGTACTAAGAAACAATGAAAAATTCTAATCATTTTTTAAAGTGCCTACCGTCCCTCCTAATGTCCAAGAGGCATTAGACTTTCTAACTTTTCATGGTTCTAGACTAAAAAGGAATTTAAGGCTCCTATTAGACACATCATCATTCAAAACACCTTGGACGAGTTGTTAGCACATAAATCTAAAATATACCTCTCAAACAAATAAAACATACTTGAAAACACAAACAAAAGTGCAAAGAATTTATTGTGTGTGCATCACATAGCAATATTTAAGCATTTTTAAAACTTAAAAAGGATTTTATATCCCAAAAATATCATATTAATAATACTTATTAGAATATGTTTTAAGAAAACATTCGAAATATTTTTTTAAAGACAATTTAATTAAAAAAATGCAATCCTATAGGCATGATTTCTAACATGTGGGTAAAAATATTAAATATTCTAAAATAATATGATTTCTATTGTGAAAAACATTGAATCCTAAAAAGCATGATTTCTAACATGTAAAAGTATTAAATCGTAAAGGCATGATTTCTAACATGTGAGAAACAAAATATTACACCCTAAAGGCATGATTTCTAACATATAATTTTGTTAAATCTATTTAATCTAATAGGCATGATTTCATAACATTGTTAAATTTTGTAGAAAATATTATAAGCTTGATAAAACATTATTAAAGAAAACAAAAATAAAAGTTTATTAAATCCTATGGGCATGGTATCTAAAATATACCTATTTTGAATCAAAATAAGAAAAATCCTATAGGCATGGTATCTAACAAAACATATTTTAAAATTGCTAAAATGCTATAGACATGCTATCTAAAATACCAGTGAAGAAAATAAAAACTTGTTAAATTCCTATAGATTTCTATATGATAAATAGTATTTTGAAACCTATGGAAATGATTTCTAAGTGACATGATATTTAAATCAAAGCACGAATAGATCATAAAATATAACAAAAGATTTAAAAGAGATTTAGTGATCTAAACATTTACAACTATGGCAATATTAAATGCATTACGAAGTTTGTGAAAATTAATTTTTTTCTTTTTAAAATCCTAAAAGTAATGCAACAACTAATGATAAATTCATTAATTCACACGCAGCAACAAAGAGAGAAAAAGAAAAAAAATAAAAGAAAACAAGTAGCACATAATACTCTTCCTCCCTTTAACTAAATCCCCAATTTTTCACTATATTTTTACAGGATTTTGCGAAAAAATAAATACAACATAATGGGAAAAAAAAAACTTCAAAGTCCTTCTATTCCGAATCCATCTCATCCCAAGGCAACTCTTCATGACTCGAAACCTGTTAGACAAAACAAGAAAGATAGTATATGCCAAGAATAATAACATTAAAAATACTAACCAGTTAAGGAGATAAAAAAAAACCTCAACAGCAAACCAATAATCGCAATGCCAGCTTTCTTCTTCTTCTTTTTTCTAAAGAGAGAGAGAGGAGTGTTGCAGAATTATGAAGCAAAGAAAAGATTGGTGTATTCTTTTCCTATCATGTGGAATGCGTGAAGTGTTGAGGTGTGACTTGGTTTATATACTAGAGGGGAACTGAAGTGCCCCAAAAGGTGCCCGAAAATGTGCCTCGGAAATTCCCATAATCGTAATTTTCATATATCTCAAAATACATGCGTGATATCGAAAATCCAACTAAATATTCATGATCAGGGGGCAAAACTGAGTGGGAAATGGGTCTAATCCCAATTTTAGAACAACCGTATCAAAAATTTATTTTTCAAAAATTTCACGAAACAGAATCAATCTGCGCCCCTGGCGCGACGCGGCCAAGGCACGGACCTGTATATTTTTTTGCCAATTTTTCTTACTTCGGTCCAAGGCTTTGAGGTCTTGGGCCTAAGCCTTTTCACGCGTAAAAACACCTATACTTAGTCATTTTGCAACCTCATATCATTCAAGACATTTCCCAAAACCCTCTCTAGCACTAGCTAAATATTTCACTCAAATTCAAGTGTCCAAAACACATTCCGGATCTTCAGGAATTCACTCTAACTTCTAGTTCTCATTCCAATCTTCATCAAGGGAATCTCCAAAGTTGAGGTATGAGAATTTCAACCATTGGGTCCTTTCACCCGTGGTACACAACCTTCCTTTTTATACAAATTACATGTTTTCAAGTTGATTTACTTATGGGTATTCTTACTCTGAATTTGATTATAAACTATGTTGGGGTTTTCATGAAATGTGGACTATTTAAGCATATTTTGAGCTATGAATCTATGTTCTGTGATGAGATCTGATGAAAGATTTTAATATATCTTGCATGAGGGTGTTACCAAGTGTTGGTGAGTTGATTTACATTAAGTTTTCTCACATGATTTCACTCTTGAATTGCATGATTTTGAACTAGCATTACACACCCGCCAAGTGTTTGATAAAATGTCCGATTTAGGGTTCTTGAGTTATTGATGATCTATTGTATGACCTGTGATTTGAATGACTTTATGATAATGAAAGAAAGGTATATATATGTGTTGGTTTCATGAAAAGTATCTATAGTGTTGCAAGTGACCACACCTTGTTGAAGGGGTGCTATGCCTCAATCACCATGGATGGTAGGGTGTGACAACCATCAACCAATTGAGGAGTTGATACCTCAATCACCATGGATGGTAGGGTGTGACAACCATCAACCAATTGAGGGGTTGATATCTCAATCACCATGGATGGTAGGGTGAGACAACCATTAACCAATTGAGGGGTTTATACCTCAATCGCCTTTCCAAGGGGATGGTAGCCCTTGGATTCTATAATGATGGTCTCTTACTATACATATAATATGTTCTATATAAGCATGTTTATTTCAAGCATCATTCATGCATATCATGTTGTTATATGCTTATCCATTGCCTAATTATGCATTTTGACTATGTTGCTTATCTCTTGTGACATTGCATCCTACGTACTTACTACATTCAAACGTACTAACGCATACTCTATTCCTATATGATGTTACCATGTAGGAACTGGAGCTCCACTTGATCATACTCCTCTACATTGCTAGTACTATCTCTTGAAGCAAAGCTTGGTGAGTCCTCAACTCTGATGACAATAGCTATTGATCTTGTGTTATGTAAAGACTTTTTTCTTTGTTTAGATACTTTTGACTATGAGGGTGAGCCCGGAAAGTTGTCTTGGCCCTGCTAAATTCTAAGTTTAAAGGTGTTATTGGACAAATTATGTAATGATGCTTTGAGCTTGACTCTTGTATGTTTTTTAAAGCTATGAAAGACTTCTCTTAGTCCCTTTACCCTTATTTACATTCTCTTATTGTTGTTTAATTGCTTCCGTGACCAAGGATGTTAAATGATATGCTAAGAGGCTTGTTTGAAGTTCCGTTGGGTTTCCATTCGCCGTGTCACGTCTAGGCCCTAGGCTTGGGTCGTGACAGAAACAATCCAAAGAAGTTAAAAAAAATCAACCTTCCCATAAATAAATAATTGATATAGTAAATTGACAATTAAGAATTCAGTTAATTTTCTCCAAGAATAAACCAAAAACAAATAAGACAATGAAATACAAAGTATAAAAATTTACTAGAGAAATATACAGTAAATTTACAATCAAGGATCCGATACCAAAAATAAACTAAGTGACATGAAAACACAGAGTAAAATATAATAATTTACCATAAATTGATTATGAAATTTACCATACACAGTAAATTGAAAAGAGTTAATTAAGGAGGAAAACAGCCAATTTCAGTCAACCATGCTCAACCACAAAAGTTTAAAAAATCAATTAAGCAATCTAAATTTACCACAAATAAAAGGATTCCAGAATATTCTAGTTCTAATTAAAGCCACAAGATCAATTCGGTCTAAAACTGTATTTCAATTACTACCAAATTAAAAATTTCATCGAAGCAAGAAGTATAGGCAATCAAGAGAATTATAGAATCAACCTCCAAAATGCAAGTATAATAACAATACATTATATCCACCGAAACAAAAAAAATATGAAAATCTCAGACAATAATGTAAAATAGGAGATTGTGAATAAGCAAATGATAATGAACTCAGAAATTAACTTGATAGATGAAGCAGAAACACATAAGAGTTGGAAAACTCATACCATGGATGATTCTATAACTATAATTGGACCGTAAATTAAATAAAATTATTTACTCATGGTTGGCATCAACACGTATCACTACTTGTTGGGATTGTCCACCTTCTGATGAGTTTTTGCCGGAGCTTTGGTGAATGTCACTGTTTGCATGGGTTTTCTCAAGTGACTTTGGTGGCTATTTTTGCCTGGAAAAAAAGGAGCAAAAAGGGGTTGTTTTAGATGGAGGTTTTTCTGGTGGTTTGAGGGAGATGAATGGGATCGTTTGGGGCTGTTTTTGACAAAGCAAAAGGGTCGACTCGTAGGGATTTTTTGGCGGATTTTGGTGGCGATTCTCACTAGAGAAGGAAGTAAATAGAGGAACTAAAGGGATTTGTTGCATGGTGGTCGTTTGATAGGTTTTTGGGGATTTTCTGTGGGTTCTCGAAAAAGAAGGACGTTTGGTGGTGGTTCACCGCTGGGTTGCTGGCCGACGGGGCTTGACAGTGGGGAGGAGAGAGGGAATGGAAACGCACGGTGGTGCTAGTGATGAAAAAGGACGAGGGTTGCCCAAAAAGGGAGGCAGGTTTTTGGGGTTTTCCTGTGGGTGTCGTTTGGTTCACTGGACGGAGGAGAAAGGAAGAGGCTGCTAGGAGTTTTTCAGTGGGGTTAGACAAAAGAGGCGACGGAAGTTTGGGTTTTAGGGGTGCCGCTAGCGTGAAGGAGTATAGGGGTGGACTAGTGGTTGTTGGCTTCGACAAAGAGGAGCCATCGGTGAAGCGAGAGAGGAGAGGTGGAGCGGCTCAAGGTGATGAGAAAGGGGAAAATGACTAGGCTTGAGGAGTCTCGGTGTCTAATATAGGAAAGAAAAAGTGATTAAATTTCAATCGGAGGATAAAAAATGATGAACGGTTGAGATTGAATATCAGGGGATATTGGTCAGATTCGAATCAAAAATGGGTTATCCGTATTTAATTAAATGAAAATGAATTGGGAATTTAAACTTGAGCCACAACTTGACCCAATTTATGCTAGAATTGAAGAAAATTGTAAGAAATACGACTAGAATTAAAATAAATTGCAGAGAAATTGACTAAAATTGAAATGAAATAGGTAGAAAAGGCTACGAATTAAAAAAATTGGGATGAAATTAAATAAATTGCCATCTAATTTATAATTATAATATACACCCTTATAAAAGATATACAATATTTTAAATAATAATCTTTATGTAAAGAAAATACGTAATATATGTAAAAATATTTAAAGTTATTATCTTAAATTAAAAATTTATGAAATGGTAAAATATGACACTAAAAATAATACTAAGTAAAATAATGAAAGTAACAACAATAAAAAAATTACAAATATTACTACTACTATTAGCACTAAAATAATAATTTTTAAATAACAACAACAACAACAACAACAACAACAACAACAACAACAACAACAACAACAACAACGAAAGTATTTTATATGAATTTATTTTTTTTAAAATAACAAACTAATTTTGAAAGTTAAAAAAGTTTTAAAAATATGTAACTATTGGATAAAATTGAAAGTAAACTCATTTATTTTAAAAAGTTTTAAGAATACGTACTTAATCAAATGACAATTTAAAATGAGTTATAGGCCGGTCAAACTTGAGTTTCAACACGGAGGACCTTCCGTGAACACGGAGCTCATTCTGCATAAGCCTATGCGTACACGGGGACCTAGTCTGTGAATGTAGAGGTCTGGTGCCTTGAAGCTCTGCGAATGCGTAAATAGCTCCGCAAATGTGGAGACCATCCACTTGCACCAGATACACCTAAACCAACAATTTTCCAACTTAGAAAAATCACAACACATGACCTCTGAATTCGTCTGAAACCCCATGAACACAAACCAAACATGGAACACTAGTCGAAACGATATTCGAACTCAATGGAACCATCACAATTCAAATTTGGAGCCTCCTTGGCCCAGAACCCTAGAAAGACATTTAAACTAGTTTCGAACTCAAAATATTCTCAGAAGCTCTAAAAATTACAATGACGCATTTGTAGTGTTAGTTTTACCATCTGGAACCACTGAAATTGACAGAATTTTAATCCGAGCCTCCGAACTTCGAACGTTGACCAAAGTCAAACTTATGATCCAAAATGAACTTAAAGTACAACTTTAGGCCTAAAATCTCCGTTTTAACCCCGAATTCAGCTCTACAAGTTCTCCTAGACCAGATTCGACATACCAGAACTGATGGAATCAACATAATTAAATTATGACACATGAAACTCAAAATGCAAACTTCAAAATTTTCAACTTTAAGCCTTTAAAAGCTCTTTGTTTAGCAAAACTCCAACTTTTTACAAAGTTTTCAAAATTCGGCTTTTAGACTTGACCAAAAATAACGCAAGGCAGCTTTTGGGAACAAAAAAATGGAAATTTGAATGAAAATGCCAAAAATTGTTACGACTCAAGCCTAGGATCTAGTCATGACACGACAAATGGGGAATATGAAGGGATCCCAAACAAGCCTCTTAACAAATCATTACACATCCTTGGTCTCAAAAGCAATTAAACAACTATATGAGAATAGAAATAAGGATAAGGGGCTAGGGAAGTCTTTCAAATCATAAAACATCAAAAAATTCAAAGAGAGTCAAGCTCAAGTATAATTATATAAATTTTCCAACAACACCTTAAACTTAGAATTGAATGGGGGCCAAGACAAATTTCTGGACTCACCCTCATAGTTAAAAGCATATAAATGGATAGTGAAAGTCTTACATAATATAAGAACAATAGATATCGTCCCCGAAGTTGAGGACTCACCAAAATTGCTTTGAGAAGATAGTACTAGCCACGGGGAGGATGAGGATGATCGTGAGGAGCTCTGGTTCCTACATGGTAGCATCATCTAGGCATAGAATATGCGTTAGTATGTTTGAATGTACTAAGTTTGTAGGATGCAATACAACAATAGATAGGCAACATAATCAAAATGCATAATCATACGGAAGAGATAGTATATTAGCAACATGGCATACATGATCAGTGCTTGAAGTAGACACATGCTTATATAGAAACAATATGTGTAGGAAGAGACCATCACCATAGACCAAGCCACTTAGTACTTGGAATCTAAGGTAAACCACCCCTTGGAGATGTTTGAGGTATCAACCCTCAACTTGGTTAATGGGTTTACCACCTCCTATCAAGGTGTTTGAGGTACCAACCCCTCAACTTGGATAATAGGTTGACCACTTCCCATCAAGGTGTTTGAGGTACCAACCCCTCAACTTGGTTAATGAGTTTACCACCTCCCGTCAAGGTGTTTAAGGTACCAACCATCAAGGTGTTTGAGGTACCAACCCTCAACTTGGTTAATGGGTTTGCTACCTCCTATCATGATGTTTGAGGTATCAACCCCTCAACTTGGTTATGGTCAACTTGCAACACTAAAGATACCTTTCATGAAATAACACATATATACCTTCCTTTCATTATCATGAATCACATAGCTCATATATCATGCATTAGGCCTTCAGCAACTCAAGAAACCCTAACTAGACATTTTATCAAACACTTGACGGGTGTGTAATTCTAGTATAAAACCATGTAATTCAAGAGTGAAATCATGCAAGAGAAACTTGAACTAAATCAACCCACCAACATTTGGTAATACCCTCATGCAATATACATTTAAACCCTTCATCAAATCTCAAAATAGATCATAGATTCATAGCTCAAAACATGCTTAAACAGTCACACTTTTAAGAAACCCCTACTTAGTTCATAGTCAAATTCATAATAAGTAAGACCCATAGATAAATCAACTTAGAAACATGCAATTTAAGTAAAAAAGAAGCTTGGGCACCATGGGTGAAAGGACCCAATGGTTGAAACCTACATACTTCAATTTTGGGGATTTTCTTGAAGAAGATTTGAATGGAGACTTCAAGCTTGAATGAACTCCTCAGATTTGGAATGAGATTTGACACTTGAATTTTGGATGAAATATCTATCTAAGTATTTGAGAGAGTATTGGGAAATGTCTTGTATGATATGAAGGTGACATATGGCTAAGTATAGGTGTTTTTACGCATGGGAAGACTTAGGCCCAAGACCCTAAAGCCTTGGACCGAAGTGAGAAAACTGGCAACAAAATACATAGGTCCGTGATGGGTCCACGTCACGGTACCATCGCGCACCCCCACTGTTTTGTGCAAACTTGGAAAAATTAAATTTTGCTACAGTTGCTCTAAAATCGGGTTAGACCTATTTCTCACTAAATTTGGCCCCCCGAACAAGAATATGAAGTCGAATTTTTGATATCACGCATGAATTTTGTGATATATGGAAATTACGATTATGGGTACTTCCAAGGCACATTTTCGGGCACTTTTTGGGGTCGTTTCAAAAATAACCTTCGAGATCATCACATAGGATTCCTTATATTATAAGAAAAATTGAATAATAATTTAAGGAGAAAGGTGAAAAGACTATTTTGTCTAAAGAAGAGACTTATAATAAAGCACAAAACGTTCAAACAACATATAGCAAAAATGTAAAGGGGGTGGGGGTGGGGGTGGGGTGGGGGGAGGTATATGGATGTACATAATTTGCTTCAAAGGGGGCATAAGCTTAGTTTTTCCTATAAAATATTGGTACATTATTAGGAGGTACAACGGATTTTCATATGGTAATTCGTTATTTAGCTGACCAATAATATATATGTGTGTGTGTGTGTGTGTGTGTGTGTGTGTGTGTGTGTGTGTGTGTGTGTGTGTGTGTGT
>JAPFFP010088715.1:0-21235 GCA_026153255.1 Solanum medicagineum
GATGAGGGTCCGAGGTGGAGTAAAAAATTTTAAATTTACAAAATTTAAATTTTTCGTAAAATAATTTTCTAATTCTTTTATAGGGGTGAGAGTGGGGTGGGGAGGGTTGGGGGGATGAGGGTCCGAGATGGAGTAAAAAAGTTAAATTTACAAAATTTGAACTTTTCATAAAATAAATTTATTTTGGTCAATCACAAATGTTTCTTTTGCTTTTTTTTTGACATGTAATTTTCTTTTTCAAAAAATATAAATCGGTGGAATAAGTTTATGACGTGGCATAGCGGGTTTGGACATAAAATATATATCATAGAGAGTGTATTTCACGCACATGGGCTGTTGGACAACTGTGTCACTTGATAAAAAAGCGGGCAAGTTGGAGTGTCTATGTGTGAACTTTGAAAGTTTGAGTTCCAACTATAAATTTCGCTCCAAGTTAAGGGGTCAATTTATTTATTGTGCCTTCTTATTCCGTCAGAGAAGTTGGTCTAGGCCAATTCTTAACTGCTTTAATTCTTTGAGTATCTACCCGAATACCATCTCCCGAAACAACATGGCCTAAGAAAGCCACGGATTTGAGCCAAAACTCACACTTTGAGAATTTCGCATACAACTCATGGTATTTGCGTGTTTGTAAACCACTCTAAGATAATTAGCATGCTCCTCTTCATCCTTTGAATACACCAGAATATCATCAATAAATACAATAACGAACATATCAAGATACAGTCAGAATACTCTATTTATCAAATCCATGAAAGCTGCAGGTGCATTTGTCAACTTGAAGGACATGACCAAGAACTCAAAATGGCCATACGGTGTCCTAAAGGTTGTCTTTTAAATGTCACTTTCCCTCACCTTCACCTAATGGTAACCCGATCTGAGGTCTATCTTGGAGAAACAAGTAGCACCCTAAAGTTGGTCAAATAGATCAGCTATTCTAGGAAGAGGATACTTATTCTTTTCTGTGACCTTGTTTAGTTGCCGGTAGTATATACACATTCTAAGAGACCCATCTTTCTTACGCATGAATAGGATAGGATCACCCCAAGGAGAGACACTAGGCCTTATGAAACCTCTCTCTAACAAGTTTTTCAATTGCACTTTTAATTCTTCCAACTCTGTAGGGGACATTCTATAAGGTGGAATTGAGATGGGTTGGGTCTTGAGAAGAATATCAATCCCAAAGTCAATCTATCTATCAGGAGGGAATCCACGTAGATCATCAGGAAACACCTTAATGAACTCATTCACAATCGGGACCGATTCAAAATAGTAGAAGATTCAACATCATCAGACTTAACTCACATGAGGTGGTAAATACAACCCTTGGAGATCAACTTGTGGTCTAAGTTAAGAGATAAACTTGCCCTTATGTGCAGCAAGACTCCCTTTCCACTCTAGAACAGGCTCATTAGGAAATTGGAGCTTAACAATTTGGGTCTACAGTCAACAGAAGCATAACAAGCGTGAAGCCAATCCATGCCAAGTATCATATCAAAGTAAATCATCTCCAACTCTACCAAGTCAACTAAAGTATCTCTATTATATATTGACACTATACAATCCCTGTAAACCCTCTTAGCTAATACTCACCAGTAGGAGTGGATACAACAAAAGGTTCAAGCAAACACTCTGGGAGAATCCCAAACTTACTAGCCACAAAAGGAGTCACAAAAGACAAGGTACTATCCGGGTCAAGCAATGTATAATAATTAAAGGTAAAGACTCGAAGCATACCCATAACAACATCTGATGCAGCCTCCTAATACTGTTGATTACCCATAGCATAAAGGCAGTTTGTCCCGCCTTTTATACCTATAGTAGTACCCCTCTGATGATTACCGGCTGGGGGTGCTATGAAGGATTGTGGTATGCTGCTCCCTTCATCCCGTCTCCTCTTCGAAAACTCAAACTAGAAGTGACCAGCCTGAACACATGAATAGAAAACATCTCTAGCCACACGGTACTCACTCAGATGACGCTTCCCACACTTGTCACAAGGTGGCTTTCCCCTCGCACCATGGGTCACACTAGCCTGAGATTGCGTACCCCGAGCCTTGAAATTCTGATAACCTTGAGACGTTTGATAATACCTGTTTGGCTGAATGGGTGCACTCACTACAGAGGGTGCATGGTTAGATGACCTCTTCTGAAAGTAGGACTTGTCACCCGTATTCTGTCTCTGCTGGCTAGGCTCAAGACCAGCTGATTTTGCTTTTCAGTTCATCTACTCCTCTTTGTCTCTCCTTTTATCCTCCTCTATCTGTTGGGCATACACCATGATCCTGGAGATGTCCACGCCGGTGATCAACAAAGTTGGTTTGCACTCCTTCTGCACATATCTGCCCAGGCCAGATACAAACTTCCTCATCCTGGCCCTCATTTCTTGCACCATCTCTGGTGCATATCTAGACATTTTAATAAATATTAGGTTGTACTCCTTAACCGTCATCCCTCCTTGCTTCAACTTCACGAACTCATCCACCTTCGCCTCCCTCAACTCTTAAGGAAAGAAATGGTGAAGAAAAGTAGCATCAAACTCCTCCCACACTACAGGCTCAGCATCCTCACCCCTACTATCTTCCCATTGGTTATACCAAACATTAGCAACATCCTTCAGCTGGTAGGAAGCAATCACGACTCCCTCAATCTCAGTAGCATGCATAGCTCTCAGACCTTATACATTTCATCAATAAAGTTCCGGGGGTCCTCCTCAACCTTCGACCCCATATATACTAGCGGGTTCATCCTCAAGAAGTCTCTGAGTTGGGTTGCAGCTAAGGGCTCCTGCGAGCTAGAGCTAGGAGCTTGTGGACCTCGTTGCTACCCTGGGAGGCCAACAACTGAGTCAGCATGGTGATGGCTCCCCTAAACTCAGCCTCGGTGCTGGGAGCTGGCTGGGGCTGAGCAAGGGGCATTTGTGGGACCATAGCAGTCCTAGCAGGCCATCCCGTCTCCATGCCTCTATATGGACCAGCACCTTTGGTTGGGCATTCTCAGCAGCAAGGCCTGAGGCATCTATCTGATCAGCTGTTCTTTTCAGTGGTAAATTCTATAAACGTATAATGTACGAATTAGAATGAGATTATTCATAGAGTTAAACTCTAACTCACAAATTCGGATCATAGAAGAAGGGTAACACTTCCTAATGTCCTATAGCCTCCTGCTTATAAAGTGTGGTGCACAACACACCCATAAAAAAGACTCTACTAGACACGGCTTCATAGACTCCCTATGACAGTCAAATGTTGTGCTCTGATACTAAGTTTGTCATGCCACAGGAGGGTACCCTAGGCATAATAAGTACCTGGAGAATATTGCTAGTCCCTAAATAAACCACCTAGTCCCATTACACTAGTCCAATCATTAATTTAACGAAAGACATTCAAGAGATTTAAGAGATACTATAAGTGGGCTACAACTACCAACTCTATCTATTACATGGAATAAGACTAATAAACAAAATTTAGTCTCAAAAAAGGAAAAGGGGAAAAAGAAATCCCAACATCATCCATCATCAGTCTATGTCTATGAAGCCTCTATAGCTACTATCTAAGAAGGTACCATGACAGGCCATGGCTACTAAAGTCTAATAAAAGAACTCAAAGAAAATGAAAGCAAGATGTCCTCTTTAAGGCAGGGGAGGACTCACTAAATCTGGATCAAGGAGATCTGAACCTCAACGATTCACCTGCTGAAGTCCTCTGTCTATAGAATATGTATAATAAAACGATGTAGCGCCAAAGGGGCGTAAGTATGTGGAATGTACTGTATGTAAAATGGGATAAAGTAAACAATATGGGCTATACAATAATAAATGACATCAGCTCATCAATCACTCAACCTCAAGTCAGAGTAACAACAAGACTCTGTCACATCACCATCCATCAAGGCATCATACAATCACATCAACCTTAGAGTACTATCAACATGAAACCTATCTGTGAGTTTTTATAACTGACAATCATCACTATGAGTTAGTGATGATACAACAAAAAGATGCCATTGCCACATCCGCCCAATACCTTGCCAAGGTAAAGGACGAGTCTATCAGGGATCCCAAAAGTCTATCAAGTCCTCTGCAGGACAAAGGAAACATCCGCTTTCACAGTCTAATCCTTTCCTACACTAGCCACATAGTTAATAAGGTGCGAGTGGGACTCACTCTTACCCATTTTGGTGCTAATACACCTACTAGGACTCGA
Source organism: Solanum medicagineum (assembly GCA_026153255.1). NCBI lineage: Eukaryota > Viridiplantae > Streptophyta > Magnoliopsida > Solanales > Solanaceae > Solanum > Solanum medicagineum. The sequence goes on from JAPFFP010088715.1 coordinate 4,206, forward strand.
CATGCTCATAAGTCTATCAACATCAGGATGATTATACAATCAACCTCCCTCAAATAGAGTCCTCATCTCATACGACTTTCTATCAACTCACGGAATGGAATCTTTCTTTCAAAGTCTATCTCACTCTCGTTTAAACTCTATGGACACTAATTTCCTCAAGTTTAGCCATCATTACACTCATCTCAGGACTCAGACCAAAACAATCAATACACCCAAACAGTCAAGGCTCTAGATATTGCCCCTAAATTCATTCTTGAAGTCTTTAACAAGGTATTCATGAAGAATCGTTACACAATCATACAATAAAACATGTAAACAGTTAATTCAAAATATGATGATCATCAATTTAAGAAAGTATGTAAAAATTAAAGATAGTTTTCAAGATTTCATTCAAGGTATCACAATTAAGACTCATTACTTTCAACTAATCATCCTAACTCAATCATGGGGGCACATGGGAGAAAAATCTCATGCTCTGGGTCCTTTACATGCCTAGGATTACAGAATTCCTCAACTCTTCCGAGAAAATTAAACTTCAACTAGAAACCCTCAACTCTCTCTTCTTCTTCTCTGAGTTCTCCCGTTGAAAACTTAGCAAAATAATGGGTTTTGGAGCCTCAATCGCTAGTAACCGACCTTAAAAGTATGTTTTAGGACTTAAGATAGGGTGGGGAATGACCAAAAGGCCCTTCTTGAATTAAAAGAAAAAAATTTAAAATTTGTACACTGGTCCACGACGGGCCAGGCACGCGGACTAGTGTATTTCACGAAATTTTCCTATTCAAATTTCGTTGAAAATTTTAAAAAAAATACTAAGTGTATCCCCTCCGTGTCGCACCATGGGTGCGGAAAGACACTATTTTTGCATTAATTACTAAAAATTATTTTTCGGCCCAGTTGCTCTTAAATAAAGTCGAGATCATTTTCCCACTTGATTTTCTTCGCTGATCGCAAATCCGGTCTCAGATTTTCCATCGAAGCTTTGGAAGATGCGTTATACACATGATATATTTTAGGGGCATTTTGATAATTTTATGGGGTGTTACGGATCTGATCATGTAATTGTTTAAGATATGGGATGCAACACTTGTCGCTTCTACTCAAAAATGGTCTAAGAGACTTTAATCCAGAAGCACTGTTCTTGCAGTATCTTGAACAGATCGATTCTTCCTTTTACCTACTACATTTTGCTATGATGATCAAGGGGATGAGCGAATTTGAGTTACTAGATTTTGATTGCAAGATCTTTAAAGAGTTTTTTCTTGAATTCTCTTTTATGGTCACTATGAATTGTGAAGATAAAATAAATTGCTTCTTTTAATCTTGATTAAAAAATAATCCAAGTAAAATGAAAATAATCATTAACAATAACAAAAGCATATCTTTTACCAACAATAATTGCCATTTTCATAGGACCAAAAAGATCCATATGCAGAAGTTTTTTGTAACAGCTTGGATATATTCTCGATGTACTTCAATTTGAATGATGATCAAGTTTGTTTACCAAATTGATATGCATCATAAAGATGATCCTTTTCAAATTTCAGCTTGGGCAATCCATGAACTAGGTCTAATCTAGAGAGTTTTTCAAGAGTGTGCATGCTAGCGTGACCAAGCTTTCTATGCCATATTTATAGATCATTCAATAATGCGGCAAGATAGGTGAAAGATGATAGATCTGCATTGTTTAACATATAGATAGTTTTCTACTCATTCCCCAATGATAGAGATATTCTTTGAAGGATTATTGATGGTATATTAAAAGCATTAAAATGTACATTGAATCCTACATCACATAGTTGACTAATAGTTAACAGATTGTGTTCATTCCATCAACTAGGTAAACTTATATTAAATAACATAAAGGACTGATAGTGATTTTTCCAACACTAATAACTTCTCCTTTTACATTGTCACCAAATTTACATATCAACCATCACGTTTCTCATACTTTCAAAGTTTTCTTTCTTCCCGAGCAAGTATCTAGAGCATCTACTATTGATTATCCACATGCTCTTTTTGTAAGTTTGTCTTGTGGGTACCTACAAAATAATAATTTTTGTTTTTTTAGGTAGCCAAGTTGTTTTGAATCCATGATGGTTCGATTTTGAAACTTTTGGTCTCCAAATTCATTTTTCGAACTAGTAAGCTCTGCAGTTAAAAGATTTGTTACCAATTTTACCATAAGTGGAACACCGTAGGAAAATTTCTTTCATTTATACTAGAAGATCTAGGTGAAGAATTTTGAAAACGGTTGTTTGATTGAACTGAGCTATGACTTGGTGATTTTCTGATGCTATTAAATTGCATCTTGACATCATCAAGCTCTTGTTGAAGTAAGTTGACTTCAATCTAACTTGCTTCTAGAAGAAGTTGCTAGTCCTTCTTATCTTTGGATATTTTATTATATTCATCAATAACTTTTTGCAATTCATCGATTACCATGTCTATAGTATTCTAAAGATCTCAACAATTTGGACAAGATAGAGCTCTTACCTCACTAGTTTATTTGATTGTCATGAAACAAATATTGACAGTTTCTACGGGTTCTTCTTTAGAGCCTTCTTCATCACTCCATGCGCCAAGGGATTTGGAGTTTATATTTCTATAATAAATTATAGTTTATAGCATGTGTTATTATATCTTTAATTTTATTACTTCTAGACTCAAAATGTCAATGTTGCCTCCTTTGTCTGAGCATCTGTCTAACACCACGAGTAATAAGGGTCATTCTATCACTCTTAGACTTATCCAATTCTTCTTCCTCCTCAAGAATCTCTGCATTGAATGCAACAAATTTCTTCTTTTCTTCTTTCAAGTACCTGTTAATATAATTTTGCTCATATGTCATAAGATTTTCACAAAGCTCATCATAGGTCATGTTCTGCAGATCACCATCTTCAAAATTGCTGCTTTTATTTTCCAAGCTTTGAGAAGACTCCGGATGAGTTTTCTTACCTGTAGTACACTGGACTAGACCATTCAGAGGAGCTTTAATTCACTCGTAATTTTGTTGAACCTTGAGAACATGGTCTCAATATTTCATCATCTATCATTTTGAACAATTCATATTTATTTATTAGAGAGCTTATTCGAGCCTTCTTGACTTTGTTAGTTCCTTCATAAGTAACTTCAAGCTTGTCTCATATTTTGTTTGTAGTTTCACATATTGATATCTTATCATATTCAAATTCACTAACTGCACAGTATAAACTAATAGTTATAGAATTAGTTTGCATTATCTTTTGTTGTTCCTCGGTTATTTCAAAAGATTCCAAGTCAATTGATTTTTTAGTAGTTTTCTTCCCTGTTATACCAGGAATAGGCTTAGGTCCTTTCTTGATTACTATCCAAACCTAAAAGTCAATAGATTGCATGTAGATCATGAATCTTTCCGTTCAGTGAGAGTAGCGTTTCCCACTAAAGTATGAAGGATAGTTTGAAGAGTAACCATCTTGAAGAATAGCACAAATTGACCATATGACATTTTCTCACATACGGTTAAACACTTTAGTTAGTGAGACCTGCTCTGATAAAAATTCATAATCAAGATGGAGGGGTGAATTAAATATTAAATAGTAGACTGACCTCGTAAGACAATCAACTCACCTACAAGTTAGTCGACTGACCTCGTAGTCTAGTCCTCTTAGGTTACAAGGGTTTACTTTAGAGCTCTGATTAGGGTTTTGATGTTTATAAATTTTCCATTCGATCAATTTTTCTGATGTGCAAATAAGACTTTTCTCGACACACCTCTACTTATATAAACTTCTAGAGTATTCTCTTTTTTTTTCTTTTATAATTATTCACTCAAAAATATAATATTTTTGTAAGTAGAAATAAAATATCAATACAAGTTTTCAAGAAAAGTGCGCAAACATACAACAAAGGTAGGGAGGTCTATATATGATGACTTTTGAGATATAGATGTTGGAGTTCTTTTAGAAAAATCCAAGAGAGTTTCTTTCGATCAAGGATTTGTAGGGATTCCTTGATTGAAAACCATACATCCATAATAGATATATTGCATGTGTCTTAATTTTCTTCCAATTCTAGCTAGAGCTCTACATTGTACAGAGTAAGTGTTGTACCACTTGATCTTTGACATTTTATCTCTTTGATTTTGGGAGATTTATATTTACCATCCTTGAAATTGAGATTGTACTATCCTAGTTGACTGCCTTCTTTGTAGCCTTCATTGTTGATAATCTTCTTTGTTTTTTGAGTCAAGATTATGCCTCCTGAATATCTCCAGCCCTGATTTGTTGCCTTCTTTCTAGCTTCCTAATATCTTCCTTGTAGCTTGAATTGTTGATTATCTTCTTTACTTTTTTGAGTTAAGGTTCTTAAGTTGTCATACTTGCTGAACATTCCTCCAAATGCATTATTTAAAATCAATTAGGTGCTAACACTATTTATCTTCTTTGCCACTTATCCAACCTTCGTTACTATATATTTAAAGTTTGTATTTGTGCTTGGGGCATGAGAGGATGTGGACATCACTAAATGTTGAAATTATGAATTGAAAATAATATGGTGGAAAAATCTTAAATTATTGACAAAAAGTAAATATATTGGACAAATAAATAGGGTTTGAGTGGAGTAACATGATACATCTACTATAGAAGTATATAGTATATCTAGCATGATATAGAAGTCCATGTCAACTAATATATGTTATTCCTGTTATCTCTATTTATGTGATGCGAATGAAATTTGGAGAGTCGTCCAAAATTTTATAGAATTTTGAATGTTTTAGTTTGTTAATTATTACTCCCCCCATCCCATTTTATGTGACACCATTTGACTTGATATGATGTTTAAGAAAAACAAAAGACTTTTGAAACTCGTGGTCTAAAATTATCCATAGATATTTGTGTGATTGAACATCATTTCATTAAGTGTAAAAAAAAAATTTTAAAGGTAAATTATTTCTAATTCTAGTAAGGTGATATTCATTTTTGGACGAACTAAAAAGAAAAATGTGTCACATAAATGAAATAGATGGAGTATAATTATATTACTTTTTACGTAAATTTCAAATAATATATATATTACTCCCTTTATCTCAATATATCTAGTACTTATAGAATTTTAAAAATTAAATAATTTTTCACTTGTTCTTTGAAATATATTAAATTGTATATAGTTATGATTTCTAGTACGTTATACTTCCTCTCCCCAGTTTATATGACTTACTTTTTTTAGTTAATCCCAAAAAATAAAATATTTCTACATTAGAAACAATTTAACTTTAAAATATTCATTTTACCTGCAATAAAATGAATTACAATGAATCATGTATCATTTACTTTAGAATACAAATTTCAAAAGTCTTTTGTTCTTTCTTAAACTCCGTGCAAAATTAAACCAACTTATGTAAAATGAGACGGAGAAAGTACTTAATTTTTAAATAACATATGTTATTTTTTTGTACTAGTTTATATGGCACCGATAGAATTTTGAGAGTCAATTAATTTTTTAATATTTAAAAAAAATAATTATTGTGATTTATAGTATTATTTAAATAATTATAAGGTCCTGTACTTCGAAAAATCGAACCAAATCTTGAAGTATATTTTTTGAAAAGTCTGGCCTGGGGTCCACTTCAAGGAACCCTTCACGGATAGTAGGTGCACACCACTACTCATAAAGAGGGGGGGTGGGGTCATGGAGGGTGCCTTAGGGACTTTTGTGGGCTGCTCTGACAAGAGTGTACACCATGAGATCCTTTACAGGTTATGGTACACACCACGTCTCATGAAGGAGTCCATGGTAGGCCCACTTCCCAACCCCCAACAGTCATGCACTTCACGGAACACACCATGAACCGTGGTGCACTTCACTGCTCCTGAAGTGTATCTTGAAGTGTATGCCATCTAGTTTTTCTAATGCATTCTCTAGGGATATTTAAGTCTTTTCCTTAATTTCTAAACTTCTTTTGGATATTTTTATACTAAAATGCCCTCCTAATGCAATACTATCCTATTCTAATGTCTTTCGATCACTCCTCACACTTAGAATCTAATTCACTTCACCAAAATCACCCTCAAGTCTCTCTCAAGCTCAAGCTTAGGAATCCATTGGAGAACCTCAAGTTCAAGCTCAATCATCTTCAGACCACCAAATTAAGTACCTAAGTTATGCAGGTTTGATTCATGGAATCATTTTACCTATGAAGCTGAAACTAATTTCATCTGTTCAACTCAATTACCAACCACGAATTTTATAGGTGCATGAACTTTCATTAATTAAATTATCTTCTAAATAGGGTCATTATGCTTATATATGAATGTTTAAGCTTCAACTAAATGAAATTGCATGAACTTCATGATACTACATTGACAAGCTTATTGAGTTTATGAAATTTGTGCATGGGTACTTTAATTGATGTTCAGATGACCTTAAACCATTGAAATAAGTTGGAATCTACTTCAACTTCATGGTTTTAAGCTTACATTTCATGAACCCATGATCATGCATCAAGATCTCTCAAGTATGACTACATTACTACAAGACCTCAAGTATGAACATGGATAAGCAAGTACAAGCTCTCAAGTATGAATGCGATTATGGCATAAATATGATCAAGTAAGAGTGTATTTACACCAAAATATATTGGGTATTGATAAGGATAGGTACAGCTTTGCCTTTAGACAAGCTTGAGATGAGTTAATCCTATGCATGCAAGTATGTACTTGAAACTATGATTGAGCTGATGAACTTAAGTAGGTTTTTACTTTATGACATGTAAGTATATTCCGTGGGTCTTGACTTAGCACCAAATGAGAGTTAAAGTATGGGACTATCACCAAGGGTCCTTATATAAAGTCTTTTGTCTTATAATTACGTGCCAACATAGGATTATGTTTTAGCTAGTGGATCAACATATAGCAATATGATTCATGACCTACACAGTGGGTTAGAGTTCTACTTTGGCAAGTAGACTCCTCTTTCTCCAATGTAGAGGCAACATCGGGATTGTACATTATATCTCGGATGGTCTTATTGTTGATTATGGTTACTTTTCACATATTTATAACTATTTCACCTATGTACATTCATGGCATTCATGCATTACTTTCATTACTCCTAAATGATCTTTATTATGATAATTTTTGTACCTTACTTCCCTATGCTATCATATGCTTCTTATTGTCTTTCACCTGCATACTTAATACACTCCACGTACTAATGTACATCTAACCAAATGATTTCACCATGTAGGGATAGTGATTACCCTCAGCAGCCTTGTGCTTAGGTCCAACTGATTACTAGTAGCTTGTTATGCCTCCTTCTTCTTTGGAGGCAAACTCTGTTATATCTAGCCTATGTCACAACTTATGTCTTTTTTGAGACTTTAGTTCTTTATCTTTATTGAGGGCGAGCCTGAGACATGTCTTTTCCCCTACTTGGTCTTGTATATAGAGTCATGATTTTGACACTATGTAACTATGCAGTATGTGACTTGGTTTTGTTGTTCTATCATCTATGACTCAACTTTTGTTGTTTCACTAGCTATGATCCATCTTTTAATCAATAAATGCTTATTATATGCTAAGAGGTTTAGTTTGGAGTTCTCTTTGGGATCTTAGTTTTCGTGTTACAATAGGGTCTGGCTTGGGTCATGACAATTCAGTATCAAAACACTAGGTTTTGAAACAATCCTCAGAGTCCAACATGCTACACCAAGTAGAGTTTTATTCTTGGGTGTAAAGTGTGCCACGTCTTTGAATAGGAAGCTATGAGTTATTTTAGAGAATGTTTCACCTCTTTCATGATTCATGTCATGTCGTAGAACATTCCCTAAGGCTTCCTAACTCTAATGATTGTTCTTAGTGCCTTTTAGAAAATGCCTCCAAGAAAAACACCCCTTCCAAGAGATCTCCATGCTGATGAAGACAAAACTCCTCCTGCCACTGAGGCTCCTCATTGCCATGTGGAGGATAAATTGACTTATGCTAAATTCTAGGATGCGTTTGTTATGTTGGCCCAAGTTATGACAATTCAAGTCAATTGCGATGCTATGGTTCGTCCTCCTCCTATGCCTACCCCCACGATTACTATAAGAGACTTTACTAAAATGAATCATCTAAAGTTCTATGGTTCCAAGGAATAAGGATCCTAACGAGTTCATAGATGAGGTATATAAAGTGTTGAAAAAGCTAAGTTAGTGGCGTATCAACTCAAAGGAATGACCCAAATATGGTACAACCAGTGGAAGTTCGAGAGAGATGATGGTCCAGTGGCTTGAGAGGTGTTCAAAGCTATTTCTTCTCACTTGAGTTGAAGGAAGCCAAAATGATAGAGTTCACCAGCCTCTAGTAGGAGAATATGAGTGTGAGGGAATATACCCTCAAGTTAACTAAGCTATCCAAATATGCATCTTCATTGGTTACCTATCCATGCTAGGATGAGGAAATTTGAGTCATGGGTGTCTAACTTAGTGCTTCAAGAGTGTCACATTACTATACTGGTGAAAAAGATAGATATCTCTCATCTAATGACTTATGCTAAACAGATTGAAAGTTAGAAGCTCAAACAAAGGCAAATGGGTAAGTCTAAAAGTGCTTGTTTTGACGGTGGATTCCCAAGTTCCAAGACTGGTAATATCTTCTTACATCAAGGCCAAGGATTATCTCAAGTTGCTAATCAAAGGTTTGCTAATGATAGAGTGTCTTACCCTCAAATACAAGGTGAGGATAGACCTACTAACCCTAAGTGTGCTAGGTGTGGAAAGAATCATGTGGGTAGTTTCTTGAAGGATTTGGGTGCTTGTTATAGATGTGATAAGATTGGCTACAAGCTTGATGAGTGCCTAAATACTACAAATAGAGGTCAAGATCTTTGTACCCAAGGCCATGATGCTCATGGAGGTCAAGTTCAACAAAGGATTTAATAAGGTGGAGCTCAACGCAACAACAAATTCTATGCCCTTCATGTTAAACAAGAGGTGGAAGAAACTCCCGATATGGTTACTGGTATGTTGAAGGTCTTTGACTTTGATGTATATGCATTTATTCATTTGGGTTCCAATTTATCTTTTATGGTGCTTTCCTAGCCACTAAGTTTAATATGAGTCCTGAAAACTTATTGGAACCTTTCTCAATCTATACTCCCGTGGGTGAGTTATTTGTAGCTCGAAGAGTCTATCGGAGTTGCCCTTTGTCAGTGTTACATAAATTTATTCCTTCTGATCTTATTGATCTTGAGATAGTTGATTTAAATGTTATTCTTGGGATGGATTGGTTGCATGCTTTTTATTCCTCCATGGATTGTAGGACTGGTCAAATTCCAATTCTTGAATGAGCTAATCCTTGAGCGGGTAGGTACTAGCTCAACATGAAGATTGATTCGTCTATTATCTTAAAGCTCGAGATTTGATTTCAAAGGGGTGTATCTACCATATAGTGACGATTAGGGATGTTGATTCTTAGTCTCGTACTATTGAGTTTGTTACTATTGTGAATAAATTTCTTAATGTCTTTCCTGATGATTTACCCTATATTCCTCTTTAAAAAAAGTAGACTTCAACATAGATTTCCTTCTAGATACCTAAACTATTTCCTTTCTATCTTACTGAATGGCCCTGATAAAATTAAAGGAGTTGAAGGATCAGTTGAAAGATTTGTAAGAAAAGGGTTTCATCAGGCCAAGCATGTCACTATGAAGTGCTCTTGTGTTGTTTGTGAGAAAGAAGGATGGGTCACTTTGGATGTATATAGACTACCGGTAATTAAACATGGTGAATATAAAGAATGATTTGTTTGATTAGTTGCAAGGGATACTCATTTTCCAAAATTGATCTCCATTCTTACTATCATCAATTAAGGGTGAGGGAGTGCGATACTCCCAAGATGGCGTTTTGTACAAAGTATGGTCACTTTAAATTTATGGTGATATCATTTGGGTTGGCCTATGCTCCGGCATTGTTCAAAAACCTTATGAATCGGGTGTTCAATCTCTATCTTGATACCTTTGTAGTGGTCTTTATTGATGATATGCTGATCTACTTTCGTAGCGAGGAAGAGCATATGGATCATCTGAGGGTAGTACTTCAAACATTGAGGATAAGCAGTTATTTGCAAAATTTAGCAAGTGTGAGTTTTGATTGAAAAAAGTGGCCTTCCTTAGTCATGTAGTCTCTGGTAATGGTATTAAGGTTGATCCATAGAAGACTGAAGCAGTAAGGAATTAACCTAGATCTTTGTCTCTTTTGGATATTAGGAGTTTTCTGGATTTGGCTAGGTATTATCGGACATTTGTTAAGGGGTTTTGACCAAGTTGACCCAAAAGAAAGAAAAATTTCATTGCTGAGATGACTATGAGAAGAGTTTTCAGATGTTGAAGGATTATCTCACATCGACTCTTGTTTTGACACTACCAGGAGGTTTGGATGGATTTGTGGTATATAGAGATGCTTTCTGTGTTGGTTTGGGTTGTGTTCTAATGCAAAATAGTAATGTCATTACTTATGCTTCGAGGCAGCTAAAAGTGCATGGACAGAATTATCCAACCTATGATCTTGAGTACGTGACTATTGCATTTGCTTTGAAAATTTGACATCATTATCTTTACAGGCTGCATGTCAATGTATTCACAGATGATAAAAGCTTTCAATATGTGTTCAGTCAAAAAGATCTAAATTTGAAGCAAAGGATATGGCTCAACCTCCTTAGGGTTTATGGTATGAGTGTGCAATACCATCCAGGAAAGCTAAATATTGTAGCTGATGTTCTCAGTAGATTATCTATGGATAGTGTTGTCCATGTGGATGTAGCCAAAAGAGAGTTGGTGAGAGATATTCACCGTTTAGCGTGATTAGGCTAAGTGACTCCAATAAGGGTGCTATCCACGCCTAAAATGAAGCAGAATCATCAATGGTAGTTGATATCAAGGCAAAATAGGATCTAGATCCGATACTAATTGACTTCAAGAAATTGGTTACCGAAAGAAAAGAGAGGTTTTCTCCCAAGGGAGAGATGGTGTGCTACCAAGGCTAGTTAAGTGTTTTGAATGTTGATGGTTTAAGGAAGTGATTTTGAGAGAAGCCTATAACTCTCCATATTTCATTCATCCTAGTTCTACCAAAATGTACTGAGACTTAACGAAAGCATATTAGTGGAATAGCATGAAGAAGGTGTAGCTAAGTTTATAGCAGAATGCCTTAATTGCCAATAGGTGGAGGAGAAACATCAAAGGTGTGGTGGGTTGGCTCAAGACATGGAGATTCCTACTTGGAAGTGGAAAGACATAGATATTGACGTTATGATTGGTTTTCCCATGGTCAGAGGAAATATGACTCCATTTGGGAGATTGTGGATAGAATGACTAAGTCAGCTCATTTTCTTTCAATCAAGATTACTTTCAATGCCAAGGGCTATGCTAAGTTGTATATTCAGAAGTTAATGGGATTGCATGGCGTGCCATTTTCTATCATATCAGATCGTGGTATATAGTTCACTTCTCATTTTTTAAAGTCATTTCAGAATAGACTTGGCACCAAGGTGAAGTTGAGTACCATTTTTCATCCTTAAACTGATGGACAGGTTGAAAGGAAAATTCAGACCCTAAAAGACATGTTAAGGGCTTGTATGTTAGAGTTTAAGGGTGATTGGATGATCACTTACTATTTATTGAGTTTGCTTATGACAGCAGTTATCATGCTTGCATTAAGGTGGTACCATTTAAGGCTTTATATGGGAGGAGATGTAGGTTCCCGGTTGGTTGGTTTGAAATTGGTGAGATGCCTTTGATCGATCTAGATTTGTTGTTGGATACAATGGGAAAGGTAAAACTCATAAGCGAGAAGTTGAACACAACTAGAAGTTGTCAAAAGTCGTAATTCGATGTTAGAAAGAGAGATATTAAGTTCTATATATGAGATTAGGTCTATGTGAAGGTTTCACCCATGAAGGGTGTAATGTTGTTTGGTAAAAAGGGAAAATTGAGTCCTCGATATGTTAGAACTTATGAGGTGTTGGATAGAATTGGTAAGGTGGCTTATAGGTTGGACTTGTCATCGAAAATGAATACAATTCAACCATGTTCCATCTGTCCATGTTAAGGAAGTTCATTAGTGATCCAAGCTCTATTATGCTTTTGAAAAGTGTTGAAGTCGAGGAGAATTTAACCTATAAAGAAGTCCTGATTGAGATTTTGGACCATCAAGTAAGAGGTTACATAACAAAAAAGTTGCATCGATTAAGGTCCTTTGGAGGAATCAATATGTTGAAAGTGCTACATCAGAAGCGAAAATGAATATGATATAACGATACCCTTATCTTTTCTATTGTATCTCAAGCTTAACCCTTCATGCTAAAATAGTCCAAATTTTTTCATTCCTGCAGTTTCATGTCATAACAAGCATGCATTCTCATGAAATGGATTTTAAATGATGTTTCTTGCAAAGGTTTGAATTACAATTTTGATGATGAATTTGTAGTTTTGCACTCATATTGGGCTGTTGATATTCACTTTGATTTATTCAAGATAACTCTCATCTCATTTGAGGATAAATGATCCCAACGTGAAGATAATGTAAGGCTCCATACTTCAAAAGATTGAATCAAGGCTTGAAAATATGTTTTTCGAAAAATCTGGCCTAGGGTTCACTTTAAGGAGCCCTTCACAGACAGTAGGTGCACACCACTGCCCGTAAGGGGGTCGTCAAGGGTGCCTTAGGGACTTTTGTGGTATTCCCTAGAAAAGGTGCACACCACAAGACCCATCACGATATGGTGCACACCATGGCTCAGGAAGGGATCCTGGTGGGTACACTTCCTAGCCCCCAAGAGGCTATGCACTTCACGGAACATACCATGAGTTTTGGTTCACTTTATGGTTCATAAAATGTGTCTTGAAGTGCATGTCGTCCAGTTTTTCTAATGCATTTTTATAGGGGCATTTATTTATTTTTTTCTTAATTCCTAAACTTTTTCTTGGACATTTTAAGACTAAATTACCCTCATAATGCTATGGTATCCTATTCGAATGTCTTTCAATCACTCCTCACACTTACACTTTAATTCACTTTATCAAAATCACTCTTAAGTCTCCTCTCAAGCTCAAGCTTAGGAATCTATTGTAGGACTTCAAGTTCAAGCTCAATCCTCTTCAAACCATTAAAATAAGTACATAAGGTATGTGGGGTTTGATTCATGGGTCCATATCCCCATGAAGCTCAAACTAATTTCATCTCGTTATATTAATTTCAAATCATGAATTTTATAGGCTTTCATACATGAAGTTCAATTTCTTAAATTGTCTTCTAAATAGTGGTTTTATGCTTATATATGAATGTTTAAGCTTCGATTACATGAAATTGCATGAACTTCATGATACTTATTGAGTATGAAATCTATACATATGTATTTCAATTTGTATTCAAATGATCTTAAACCATTTAAATAAGTTTGAATCTACTCCATTGCATGGTTTTATGCTTACATTTCATGAACCTATGATCATGCATTAAAATCTGTCAAGTATGACTATGTTACTACAAGACCTCATGTATGAACATGATTATGCAAGTACAAGCTCTCAAGTATAAATGCGATTATGACATGAATATGAACAAGGGTGTATTTACACCATCATGAATAAGTTACTGCTCATTGATGAGCATAGGTACAAACTTCCATTTACACAAGTCATTAGATGATCTAATACTATGCATGCAAGTATATATTTGAAACTATGATTAAGCTTATAAATTTAAATATGTTTTTACCTCATGACATGTATATATGTATATTATATGGGACTTGACTTAGCACCAAATGAGACTTAAGGTGGGGGACTATCCCCAAGGGTCCTCATATAAATGTTTTTGTCTCATAACTACGTGTAGGATTATGTTGTAGCTAGTGGATCCATATATAGCGATATGATTTATGTCCCACAAAGTGGGATGTAGTTCTACCTTGGCAAGTAAATTCCTCTTTCTCTGATGTAGAGGCAACATCAGGATTCCATGTTATAGCTCGCAGGGTTTTTTTTGTCATGGTTACTTCGTACATATGTATTACCATTTTAAGCATATACATTCATGGCATCTCATGCATTACTTTCATTACTCCTCAATGTTAATTTATTATAATTACTTGTGTACCTTACTTGCCTGTGCTAACTTATTATAATTACTTGTGTACTTTACTTACCTATGCTATTATATACTTTTTACTATCCTTCACCCACATACTTAGTACACTCCACGTACTAACACATATTTTGCCTGCATAATTTTACTATGTAAGGACAGGTGACTACCTTCTACACCCTCGTGCTTAGTTCCTACTAATTACTAGTAGCTTGTGATGAGTTCATTTTATTCAGGGGCAAACCATGCTATAGCTAGCCTATGTTACAACTTATGTCTATTTTTGAGTTCTTTATCTTTATTGAGGTTGAGTCCCAGACATGCCTTGGCCTCGCTTGATCTAGTATGTAGAGGCATTATTTGGACACTATATTTGTAACTTTGCACTTTATGACTTGATTTTGTTGTTCTATCATCTACGACTCAACTTTTATTTTTCTGCTGGTTATGATCTATGTTATAACCGATGAATGCTTATGACATGCTAAGAAGGCTAGTTTGGGTTCCCTCGGAGAATCTCGTTCGTTGTGTTACACCCAGGGTCGAGCTTAGATTATGACAATAATTTTCAAATATATAACAAACTAAAAAAGAAAAATAAAATAAAATTAAAACAAGATAAGTACATAAATTTAATAAATATCCTCAGCTAGTGTTTGCCTCTAGCCACTTCTATAAATGATGAACTTTTTTTTATCTAAGTAGACATGTTAATGAAGATCTACTTCCTTGACTCTTCTATAAAATAGTAATTATAGTTAGAGACCTACATTAAGTTAATTTTAAAATATTTATAGAAACCTATTTTATTTTTAGAAAAAAAAAATTTTCTATGACCAAATAAATATATTATCTATTTTTAAAAACTATATCGATCTGACTTGGTCATTATGGATAGGTCAATAGGGAAAGAAATTGAAATAGAAAACTTTTGAGTAATAAATTGAAAATTTTGAGCTAAAGCAATGTCAGATGAAATTGAGTCACATGAGGTATAGGGCAATTTGGTAATGAATTCAAAGTTGGATTGTAAATTTGATCATTCGAGTTGATAGCCAAGACGATTAGGATCCTGTATGGCTCTACAGAATTAAATTCGAGTGATTATTTAATGTCAACTTTTGAGAGTGTATTATAAAAATGAGGTTGAAACATGAGTTTATGATGCTTTTGACCCGTGCAACTCGTTATTATGGGATTAGTGGTCGTCATGACGGGTTAAGCAATTGCCATGGTGGGATTGACAAGGGTTTTAAGTCAGACAAGTCTCAGATTCAATTTTATTTCTCTCACTTCATCCTTGTGAGACTAGAAACAACCTAGGGTTGTTTCTCTTCAGTTTTCCACTAGTTTCATTGCTAAAGGCAAGTTAATCGCTTCTCTAACTTATAATTTGATTCCTAGACCTTATATTCTAGGGAAAATTATTGTACGGAAGGATTTAGACCTGTAATTAATGGTGGGTAAAATCCTAGTTGGGGGATATGTTCATGAAAGTGGCTAAATATTAGAAACTTTGCTATAATTCGGGTAAATTAGGTCATCATTGTTAATTATATGTATTTCTTTGATTGTTTCTAGACCAAGAACGAGCTAAGAATTTGAAAAAGGGGAAACTCCTATTATATAGAGTTCAAGGTTTAAATTCGAGATAGTGATTATTTAGTACTCCCATTCGTATGATATATGCTTGTTAACTACTTCATAGTACTTTGTACACGTATGTGAAAGGGATAATGACCTAAGGCTAATTGATGATTTTCATGATCTAATTTCACGCAATGAACCTATAACTTAAACTTGGAAAGTTATGAATTATTCATCGTGATTGTAATTGTGATTGTACTTGTGGATAAGCTATCACAGTTCGACATATTATTGAATCAGGTGTCACGTTTTGACATATTATTTGATCGAATTTCACGTTCTGACACATTATTAGATCGGGTGTTACATTTCAATACGTTATTAGATTGGATGTCATGTCCCAAGACACAAATTGTCTGGGCGTGGATCCTTGAGAGGACCATGGTATAATTTGTACTGAGATTGTTGATTATGGAATTTGTATGTCAAGCATGATTTGTAAACTTGTTGTCTTTTCGGTATATGTATGAATTCCTTTATTATAGTTGTTGGAATATATCTTGCTTTGAAGTAGCTGCATGATCGTATCAGTACATTGTTGTTATATGTACTGATACTGCACTTTGCTCTTTTTTTTGTTGAATACATAACATCTTCATGTGGTCGCCGAAAGACCACTGTTAGGTGATTGATGATTCAATGATTCATGGGTGAGCTAACATCTTTCGAATTACCATGGATTCTTCCCTTATCTTGATCCACTTGTTTCGGACTCAACCAATTACTTATCGAATATTTAGTTTCTGGGTTTGCACTCCCACATGTTAGACACTTAGATAGAGTTTTCATGCAAAGACTTTCAGTTTTGGGGGATTATTTGTCATTTGATTAGATTTCTTCTTGAGTTTATGGAAACTCAACGTATTGCTTATTTAAACTTGCTCGCGTAACTTTAAATTGACTAAATTGTGTTAGTTTTGTTAGTTGAGTAAGAGTATTGGTTCTTCCACTAAAGGGTTAGTGTGGGTGTTATTCACGATCCATTCGAGAACACGACCAAAACACAATAATTTTTTGTAAAATCATTTGGGCTCAAACATTCTTCTAAAGTGTTTGATATACTTAGTAGATATTTAGACATGTGATTTCATCTTGTGATTTGAAATCATTAGATAAAATCAACATTTGGACATGCGATTTTAGATGATTATACGAAATTTTAAATTTTTGAAAATTTCATATCATGATATTATATTTTTCAAATCATCATCATCATCAACATACTCCAGTGCCTCAAAAGGCTCCCGCTCATTGCAGGGTGAGGGGAGGTCGGATGTAC
>JAPFFP010088724.1:0-21235 GCA_026153255.1 Solanum medicagineum
AATAAATTTTTAAAAATAAATATTGATTTTGAGCCAAATTTATATGCTCTCAACTTTATATTTGCCCTTGCATCAATATTTTGAAATTGTGTAAATTAATTTATTGTTATTCTATTTGCTGTTGCTCAAAAGGCAACATATATATTTACTTGATATATCAAATTAAAGTTTAATTTTTATGTATATTATAATGATAGTATAATTTTTTTTACCGTATCAAGTTATCTAGAATATAGTTATAAATAACTTTTCATAAAAAGTGAGATTTTTTAATGTTGAAAATAAAATAAATTATTTACGATGATAAATAAATAAATAAATAAAGATTATAACTTCAACGGATATTTACTAGTATACTAAATTCCGTCAAAAGCTACATGTCCAAAACACTGTAAACGATGATTATATCTGTTAGTTATGTCTGAATTTAGTTGGGATGTACAGTGTACAACATTATTTACTCACTCTGTTTCATATTATATGTCACTTTTTATTTTTTGAGAGTTAAACTAATTTATCTTTGACCATCAAATTCTTGTATATGTTTTAAATATTTTGAATTATCAATTATCGTGACTTGTACTATTTTTCATGTAGTTTGAAAATATATAAATTTCATTTCAAAAAATTTGAAGATTTCATGCGCAAATTCTCAGTTAAACTTATTTGACTCTTGAAAAATGAAAAGTGACATATAATATGAAACGGAGGGAGTTTTTTTTTTTTTGTTTTTACGTTTTTCTTAATTTAATTTAATTTGGTTGCTACACACTCTTTTATAAAAAAAAAAAAAAAAAATCTCTTTCCTTTTTAATGAGTCGTTGATTTCAACTTTCAAAATATTATGTTTAACACCACAAGTACGTTCTATACATCGTTAATTTAAAACTACAAGATTTCAATGGCTACTGAATAACCTTCTTTTACTTTCTCAATAATAAAGCCCGTTTTCATCTTATGGAAGTCCCGTAGAGGAAAGGGCTGTAGGTAAAGGTCCCCTTTGTTTTGGTACATTCAACTTATTATCAAATAATTTCAACTGACCAATTGAATTCTAAAATGTAAAATTAATCGTAATTTTATTTTTTATATCTTCAAAAGGTAATCAAAGCAGTTTCTTTGTAATGAGAATATAATGCATGCACCTTTTTATTCCAAAGAACAAGCTAGCTAGAAATTGCAGAATCTCAAGGCTGGGAATCATTATATTTTTCCACTATGAAATGGAGTAGCATTTTAACTCTCAAAAGGAGCATGTTAAGTTTGAAAAAAAAAATTAAATTAGAAAAAAGAAGTATGAGAATAATTCTTTTTGATGCATGGAGCCTTACCAGATACATGTTATTATCGATATTCTTCTTAAAGAAATGTATTTACATGATAGTTATTTCTTTCAGAATGTTCAGACTAATATACAAGTAATAAAGTACATAATCAAGCATCTTTCTCACGAGAAATATTATTTCAGGGTAATCACGTTGAATTTTTCAACTAACGTGACCAATTAATTTGTTTGAGTTATGTAGTAATCAATAAATCTAACTTTACTCATGGAAACTTTTTGTCACGATTCTAAATCGGGTGTGGTGACACTTGCCTTTACTCCACAAGACAAATCAACCTAAATCAAGAAAATAACTAAATAATGTGGAAGATAAAACGAAAAGCACATTCTAAACATAAATGAATAAGCATAAGGGACAGGAACCATAATATAAAATCATTCCAAGATTTGTGTCACATGTACAAGCCATTACTTTAACAGAATTCAAAGAAACTATATACAAGTCTCAACGTCTTTGCTTCTCAAATAGAAAAAAAAACATGTAAATAGAAGTCTGAAGAGTCCATTGAAAAGAATTGCTGCAACCTTTCACACTATCTCATAGACTACATCAAATAGAAAATGAGAAGATCAGGAGGTACCGAACTCAATATCTATACAAGTTTAAACTAAGGGTGAGTACCCAACAACATGGTACTTCTAAGCCTAAGTAAACCAATGAACAAGACGTTTCTCTTTGTGTGCGCGCGCGCGCGCGAAGAGACTTCGGCAATATCAAACAACTAGTAGAAACCTCAGCCCCAAATATCAATAACTACGATTGGTAGTTAATTACCTCGGCCCTAATTGTCAAAATCTCTCCCCCTATCTCATTTCCACAGTCCAATGCAAATTAAATAAGCATATAAATAGAGGAGGAGTGAATGGGATACAAAACACATAATACCATACAAATATAGCTCAACAGATACATTAGTCTGCATCAATGACCAACTCACTACATGTGCATAATTTCTCATATCCAAATTTCACATTAACTCATCGATTAACACACATTGATAATTCCTCATTTCATTCCATAAACTATTTCATGGAATTATACAATTGAACCAATGTACAATACAAATCAATTACAAAATTAGAAAATACAAGGTTCAACACACTTAACTATATGTTATAAATACACTTGCCTTAGCCAAAAAGTCACGATCAATCTAAAGCCAAAGCTTTTCCCTTCCGATTATTCTCCAAAGTATCATAATCTAGTCAAAAATAAATTCACAATCATATTTCTAAGTTAATGATACCAAAATCATCCAATTCGGGGAAGGATGGTAAATGATCTGAAATCTCATCCCAGAAAATGAAATCTTAATCTGAAAATGTTTAGATGAAAAAGTTATTTTGGTTTTAGGAAACCATAGGTGAAAATTATTTAAAAAACAAAGCTAATATGAACCTACAATCAACATTTTTCTTTTGAAAACTCAAGTTCATGAAAATCTCAAAATGCTCAATTGAAAACACTTAATTTGAAGTTAAAAATCATAACCTAGTCAATGAAAATTGAAGATAAGGGTTGAAATAGCTTACCTCATAGTTTCTTCATAAAAAAATACTTTAAAATTACCTACCCCAAGCTTGGAAATGTCAAAAATGGAGAAAAACCTAAGTTCCCTCATTTTTAAAAAATCTGTCATTCATTGTAGCTTAACCCTCCACGATCGCGTTCGGGGCTTGCGAATGGAGGTCAAGGCCAATCAGATCTTCGCGATCGCGGGTTGGCAATCTGCGAATGCAATGGATTGGGGAACAAGCTCTCCTCAAATGCGACACACCTTATACAAACACAAAAGTCTAAATCCAAGACTTCCGCGAATGTGGAAGGCATGCAACGACCGCGAAGCACAAGACACTAGATAACAAATATCAGCAAACCCTAAAAATGAAATTCATAGAATAGATCATCAGGATTCGTTCAAAACTTCATACATGCAAACAATATATATAACCCTACTAAATTTAATATTTCAGACTCAATGAAATTATTATAAATTAAAATCGAGGTGTCTTTGCTTCAAAATTCGATAGGTCACAACTAAATTAACTTAAGACACTTGAAATATCAAAATACTATCCGGACAATTTAAAAATTATAATGAAGTTCATGATAGCAATAAAATCACCTTCTAGAACCAATGGAACTATCAGAAATCCAATTTGAGCATCCGAACGAAAAATGTTGACCAAAGTCAAACCTAAGTCTAATTTTAACTCAATTTCTAACTTCGGACCTATAATCCACATCATAACTTCAAATCTTATTTTGACAACTCTCCTACACCAATTTTCACATTTCAAAACCAATGGAATTGATAAAGTTTTATTCTGAGACTCAAATCTCCTGATGACTTAAAAATTTAAAAGTTGGCGACTTAAGCCTTTAAAGCTCAATTTCTTTTAGAAAAAATCCAACTTTTTACAAGATTTTTAAAAATTAACTTTCAAAATCAATAAAATATGATTCGGGACAGCTGTCAAGAGAGGTACAATGGTAATTTTATAAAAAAATAACTAAAAATGACATTTAAGGTACTACTAAAAATCATGTTCATGCTCGAATACAAGGCAAGAACATACATGACGTATTAGTCTAAAAAAGATGAGGGTAATGGATCCACATATCAGACTCGATCTCCCAAGTAGCCTTTTTCATGGGCTGATGCCGCCACTTAACCTTCACTGAATCTATCTCCTTGGTCCTCAGCTTCCTAATATACCTGTCTAATATGGCCACATGCTCCTCCTCATAAGTCAAATAATCTGGACACAACTCCACTAAATCAAGAGAAAGCATATGAGACTCATCTAGGATGTAACACCTAGAATCGAGACGTAAAATACTAGATGCATAGAAAATAGACTAGATGGCAAAACAAGTCTATAGGCGACCTCTCCCACTCACTCTAGGATCTAAAAAAGGTCAATATACCTAGGGATGAGTTTATCCATCTTCCCAAACCTTGTGACATCCTTCGTGGGTAAAATTCTCAACTAAACTCAATCACCCTCCTTGAACTCTAAGGGCATAACCCACCTATCAACACAACTATTCTAACGACTCTAGGTTGTCAACAACTAAGTTTGAATCAGATGAACCTGCTCCATGACATCTCTAAACAAATCAATATCGAGGCTATCCATGGTAATAAAATCAAACCAACCAATAAGTGATCCGTCTATACAAGGCCGGAATCATCTGAATGCTGGAATGATAACTGTTGTTATAAGCAAACTTTGCCAAAGGAAAATGATGGTCCTACCTGGCACCAAAGTCAACAATACATGCCCAAAGCATATCCTCTAGTACTTGAATAGTCTTCTCAGACTATCCATCTGTCTAAGACTGAAATATTGTATTTAAATCTAATCGAGTGTCCAACCCATGTTGTAGGACCTTCCAAAAGTAAGATTTAAATAAGGAACCCCAATCAGACAAAATACAGATAGGTACTCCATGAAGCCTAATAATATGGCTGATATAAACATGAGCTAAATTTTTCGCCTTACACTCAACCTTGACTAGAATAAAATGACCAGACTTACTCAAACTATACACAATCACCCAAATAGATCGTCATGACTGGGCATAGTAGTGGGTAAACCCATCGCAAAGTCTATAATGATTCACTATCACTTCCATATAGGAATGGGCATACTCTGAAAATCACATCTAGGTCTCTTGTGTTCACAATTAACTTGATGGCATGTCAAACACTTAGACACAAACTCGACGATGTCCTTCTTCATGCCACACCATAAATAGCACTGACTCAACTCATGATATATCTTCGCTGCCCACAGGTGGATAGAATATCTAGCAGCATTGAGCCTCCTCAAGTATCAATCTGATCAAGTCACCTACTTTTGTTACACAAATCTAGCCTCCAATCCTAAAATAACCATCGACATCAACTACGACCTCCTTAGCCTTATCCCTAGCCACCTTGTTTCGAATGAGGTACAACTTATCACCCTCAAAATGCCGCTCACTAATCTGATCCATCAAAGAATAGTAGGCCTCTAAAAAATAAACCACACCGCCATTGTCAAAAAGTTGTAATCTAACCAACTCATTGGCCAATGTTTGAACATCTCTACATAAAGTTCTCTCCTTAACTCGAATAGCCACAAGACTTACAGTACTAGAAGCCTTTCTACTCAAAGCATCAATCATTATGTTGGCTTTTCCCTGAAGGTATAGAATAGCCAAATCATAATCCTTCATAATCTCAATCCACCTTGTCTATCTCAAGTTCAAGTCCTTCTGGTTGAAGATGTACTAGAAGGTGCAATGATTGATAAATATCTCACAATGGATCCCATACAAATAATGCCGCCACAACTTCAAAATAATGGCAACTGTTGCCAACTTTAGGTCATATGTGGGATTGTTCTTCTCATATATCTTCCATTTCCTAGAGGCACAGGCAACCACCTTTCCTTTCTGCATTAGAACACCTCCTAACCCTACCCCTGACCCATCACAATATCTGATGAAATCAACACCTTTCTCAGCCAAGGTCAAAATAGGTATAGTAGTTAAATAAACCTTGAGCTCTTGGAAGCTCTCTTTACGCTCGTCTGACCAATGGAATGCTACATTATTTTAAGTGATTTTATTCAATGAGGCTACTATAACAGAGAAACTATGAACATATCATTGATAGTAACCGACCAAACCTATGAAGCTACGAATCTCCATGATGAAGGTAGGTCTAGCCCACCCTCGAATACCCTCAATTTTTGATAGATCAACCTTGATGCACTTCTTGGACACCACATACCTCAAAAATAGTACTAAATTGAGGAAAAATTAGCACTTAGATAACTTAGCATAAGCCTCTCCTCCTTGAGCCTTTGGAGAATGATCTTCAAATGCCTAATATGATCAACCTCGATTTTGGAGTAAAATAATATATCATCAATAAATACAATTAAAAAAGAGTCCAAATAAGGTCAGAACACCCCATTCATCAGCTCCATGAACATTGTAGGCGCATGGTCAACCCAAATGACATCACTAGGAACTCGTAATGATCATACTAATACGCCCAAATTTACACTCCAAAAGGAATAGTAAAGTGGTCGTTCCTCAAATATAGAACTCAACCAGAGTTGAGGTCGATTCCACAGGGAATGCGTGAGAATATATCTATTAGCATCGTTTTCAGATATAATATCTATTCCCGAAATAAAAATGCATAAAGTAAATGGGGGTTTTGGTTTTTGTAATTAAGTTACTAAAAATAAAGTAATAAATGAGTGCAAAGACTACTAGATTTTAAACAATTTATGTGCAACTAGGATTGTGTTCCCTATGACATCTAATACGATAGCTGAATCTAGTGGTAAACTCATTCATGATAACGTATATAAGATCTAAGAAGTTATGTAACATCTAATTCACCTCTCGGTCCTTCTTAGATGCATATCTGTCATCAACTTTCGGTCTCAGAACATATATATGCTAACCCTTGTTCTCAATCCCGAAATACTCTCACCTTTCGGTCTCAAGTATTTTGACTAGGTTAAAATCTCGAATTTTTGTCGTAGAGCTCTTTTCCTAATCAAAACATCCCTTTCGGGCATGTAATGAATAAAGGCTTATCCTAATGCGTCGACTCATCAAGGAAGAAATTATAATGAAGATTACTATGATATAAACGCTAATCAATCTCAAGATTTACCCCATATTCGCCTATCTTATTGATTTGTCATGGTTCCCACAACCCTAGTTGTGGGTTTAGCCTAGAATATTCAAGGAAAAAAACCCACAATGATACAAAGAATTCATAATAAATGATTTACTATTGAAGAAGCAATGAATCCATGAGTTACAATCTTGAACAAGATAAACAGTTTTGTGAAATCTCAAGGAAAATAGTGTTTCTCAGTGTTTTTCTATCTCTAGCCGTCTGAGACTACAAAAAAATGAAATAAAATACTATTTATAGATATAAAAAAACCTAATCCAAATTAAAATAGGAAAAATCACATCGGCATGGGCACGGGTCACCACACAGCTCGTGTGATAGTAGACAGACCGTCAAATGGTCCATGTGGCCGCACTTAGCTTTGATCCCAGCTTTTGTATTCACACATCGTCAAATGGTCCGTGTACGAGTTAATGGTCCATTAAACAGACCATCTGTGTGCCCTAATCATTTTCTCGCTCAAGCCTTCCACATGTCTCAATGTCATAGACCGTGGTTAGTCACACGGCCCGTGACATGCTTCATCTAGCCTCACTTTTATCTTTTTCCCTTTTTTTCAACGGTAATGACACTCATGTTACTTTGACGGTAGGTTGCACGGTCCGTGTGACTCTCAATGGCTCGTTTAATGTGCCATAACGCCTGCCTTGGCCATTTTGCACTGCCACACCAGCCTACATGGCCAAGTGTGAGGTCACAAAGGACCTCACAACTCGTGGACAATCACACGAGCCGTGGAGGTCCACGTTTACCTTCACTTGGCCTTAATTCTTCTCTAGTTGCCTAGGCCACTTCCGAATACCCACACTTTGGCTTCTTTATGTTCATTTTACTCTCATTCGTCCCTTTATCCACAGCTCAATAATTGTTCCTGAAAAATAACAAAAAACAAAAATCAAAATAACAAATTTTCTTGAGAACGCGCAAAATCCTTTGTTAAAAGAGTAATATTTCTATGACTCATCAACACCCTCAACTTAGAATGATTGCTTATCCTCAAGCAACAACGACCCAACCAAATAATGCACAAACACAAGTGATCACTCATACTATGGATTAGCCCACAATTTTCAACACATATACCCCGCTAACAAGTTTAAGAATATACTCACACCCCAAACGGACCCACAAAGATTAAGGCAAACATCATGCGTGCATGGTTAGTCCACATGTGATCAGGAATAAAGACACTCCAGTTGAGTTAGCAGCCAATCAATGCAAAAGATAGTGCCCTCACCATAAAAAAGTCTCCCACTCAACATAAGCATGTAAAACGGAGACTAGAATGTAGTCACTCACTCTCAGAAATGACTTTCAGTGGACAAACTCGTATCAATCATAAACTTGCCCTTATTTTCACCACCTTAAATATTGAATGGCTTTTCTAGGATCACATTAGGACTTTTGCGGCTTGTAGCGTAGGCTCGGGGTCAGGTAAGGTATATTTAGGATTAAAGTGACTAGATGGCCTCTCCCAGACACTTGCTTCGACTCAGCCATTTGCTTTTGGGTCTCCAACACTTATTGCCCCCATTTCTCCAACTTTCTATAGTACAGAAAGTGATTTTCGTGCTCATTTACTCATATTTATTCTTTTCTTTTTCGCTCATTAATTTAGCTCATGGTCACAACCCATTTCATTTTCTCCTTTATCACTTTATTCTTTTCCACACTCATTTTTTTTGTTTTCCCTGCACTAGCCAGCTCAACTTAAGCCTTCGACTTGGGTCAAGGTTCATAATATCTTTCTAAGGAACCAGGGCTAATATAAGTCACCCTCAACTTAGGCTTTTGACCTAGGCGGAGGTTCATAATGTCCTTGGAGAGACCAGGGCCAAAACAAGGGTCAATAGATAGATTGGAGAAGTGAATTTGGTTGATTTCAAAGAAGGGGTCCATTTAGGCTCAACTTTTGGTTCAAGAAGGACAATTTCATTTGGTTGGTTAATTTCTGGCTAAGTGACTAGTCAACACAACGGCCTAAGATCACATCCTAATCCATTAATTCAATTATTTCAATGGGACTAACCAGGAAAGTTCTATCTCACAAGTGCGTCGACTGAATTATGCAATTAGCTCACACACACATGGCACGTCTTCTACACTAATTAGTTCTAAATCACATAGACATGCTTCATTCATCAGACTATCAACTATACACACACAATACTTGCAAGCAATCATACAAGTTAGTCAGGGTGAGATGCAAGCACATATAACTGTAACATTGTCAACATGGGACATTACAAAGATCAACACACGGCTACCATAGACTTCTATGAACACTTATATTTACACAAACTTTACGACCTAAACATGCCAGTTCTACTAGATAATACACCTGAGAGAACAAAAACATCGCAAGAATAATTCTCAAGTGGCAGGATGCCCCACCCCATCCAAAAAGACAGTGTAGTGTCCTCACTACACCATAATACGAGTAAGTGAACAGATAGGGGATAGAACATACCTAGGACGCCCTAAGCATCAATAGTGTCGATGGGACCAGATCCTTCTAGGAGGTCTCTACCAGTGTATGTAGCACCCGATCCAAAGGTGCTACTGGAGGCTCCCATCCGTTCTGCCTTTGCGGCTAGCCGCTATCGTTCAGCCTGTTCGGTTACTGTGTGGTGCTGGGCTCTAGTGACCTTGTGCATATGCCATTTTTCTTCTTTTTGTCGGTCACGGGGAGGACTACTTTGGTGGTTGCATCGCTTACCCTTGTTCTTTCTACTGGCATCTGGAACGCCTCACATCTCATCCAGAACAGCCGTCATAGGAGCATTAAACAGGCTCATCCAAGATTTCAGAGGTCGAGCTAGTGCCGAGGCTTGATATTGTGCAGTCAGCTGAGCAATCTATGTCTTCATATCATTCACCATCTAAATCATATTTTTCATTTTTTCCCTGACATACTTTTAAACATGTTGTGGAAGTATCCCTCCAACGTGGTGATTTAGCCCTACAAGGTGGTGATTCAATTCAGAAGAACTTTGTTATGTTAGTCCACCGCCCGCTGTGAGTGAGACTAGACCACATTCAGAATCCTTTCTACTATCTAATCTACGATCGCACAAGTCTACTGCTGGTCTGCCACTATTATAGCCAAGAACTCATAGGAAATATATGCATACCCTTGCTATACTGGAGGAACAGCACCACTACCCTCAGGCCGCTCAGAAGTCATGCCTGTTGGTGGGGCGGTGATGTAGTCCTCTAATGGAAAGGGCTGTTGTGGAGGTGTTGAGGGGAAGTTTGTCAAGCCCCCTAGTGGATGTATTCTCCTCTTCATGAGAGGGTTCTGTACATCCTTAATCAGGGCAATGTTGGCCACGCCTGTGGGAGTTACTTTCTTCTCCAAAAAGTGAGTAGTAAGAACACCGGCCTGTTTGCAAAGGCCACGAACCAAACACGAGAAAGCCATGCCAGGTATCTCAGATGAGGCCCAGTCCCGCATCTCCAAGGCAATGATTCATCCCAGGTTGACCCCATACAGAGAGGCATGTGAAGGTTGAAGTAGATTGTCATTACCTATGGGCCTCAGCTTGGCCTTTACCACCAACTACCAGAATTTTGCAGCTAATGTCAGAGATGCTTTGGCGATAGGACACTTAGAATTTGTAACCCCAAATAAGGCACTTAGGATTTGTAAGCCAAGGTGTTGCTGCCCCCTCAATGGCAACTCCTTTAGCAATCTATCCGAACAATTCAGCCCGAGATACCGAGTTCGACATCCGCCCCTCATCCATAATCCGCAAGTGTCTATCCATGAATTGGGCATCTAGGGGTGCTTGGTAATCTGGCCCAAATAGGAAGCGGTTGATGGTGGTTTCTGAAATATTTACTCGTGTACCATGCATCATCACATGTGACCGCGGGGACCTACCAAGTGCGATCTGCCACTTTGCCTTCTTAAGTGGGTACCCTCTACAGAGTTTAGTAGACCAGCAGCGTAATTAGAGTAGAACTCCTCAACTATGGCAGGCCCATAGTACCCAGGTGGTTGCGCCATCCAACCAAACTTGTGTCATTCAAAAGTCTCCCTAATTTTTGGAACGCCATCAAGTTGGTTCGTGAGAACTCGAACCTCCAGAATGGCGTCATTGGAAACCCCTGAAACCTTTTGTAAGCCCATTAACATAGATATCCTTAGCTCCTAGGACTGTCCACCGACCCCTCAAAAATATAATAATTGCCCTGGCAGTTTCGGGATCCGTTGTTTGGGAGACTGCAAAATGTATAGCCTCATCATCACTTTCCCAAAGTTCGATCTCCTCTGCCGGCTCCTTAGTGTTGTGACCCTTAGCTTCCAGATTTTGCACCTATTCTTCCTGGTCTGAAGTATTCCCTCCTACTCCAGGGCATATGTCCCCTCCTCAACTCCCGTGGAAGGACCCCCTTTTCAGACTAGGGAGCTCTGCGACTGTTCGATGCATGAGCCTGCGTAGTACGAGGAGAGTGAGGGGAGACATTGCCCATATACTGAACTTAGGACCCACTGGAGGAGTCATCGTCTGAGTCACTCCTATCTTGATTACTAGATGAGACAGTTGGGGAATCATGGAGACGTGACATATGCTCGTCCCTTGCATTAGGTCTGGCTAGCCTGCGGCGTGGACCCATAGTACCTGCAAGTGCCATAAATTAATACACTTCAATTAGAAATTATTGCACAAGCAAGGTGACATACTAACGGTTACTCAGACTTCCCCTGTGCCATAAAAGTGACAATAATCCTTAAGAGTGGCATCACCTGGCCTATCATAAGGCTATCACACTTAAGAACATATATGAATTAAATTTAAAAAGCAACCTAAGTAATTTTTAAATGGGTGATAAAGTGTCAAGAGGACCTTACACAGCCTGTGTAATGAGACATGGTCCATGAAAGGGTCAGTCAGAGGGCACTTGGACACGTGGTTCGACTTACGGCACGTCACGGACCATTACACAATCTGTGAAACATGACACGATCAGTGTAAACGATCGTCCAACCCCCTTTCCCCTTGACCAATTTTCAACTCAACCATGCACATACACCTAAGTTCATGCAATATCACCCACTCAATCATGATTCCTTCCACAAAATAGCAAATGCAAGTCAATTTCCCCAAAAATCATGCTAAAAATCACCCAAAATCGTCACTTCCATAGGTAAGACCTTAAGAACTCAACAATGGTGGTTTCACCACCACTTGCACACCCAACATCATTAACATGCATTATGACGCATTAAGCAAAGAAAGAAACAATTTAAAGTCAAGATCTACACATGCAAGCACCAAAATAAACACTAGAAAATAGAGAAATTAAGTTCTTACTTTAATGAGCAACAATAGAGAAGAAGCCTTGCTTGAGTAAGTAGAGACCCACACTTCAATTGAGCTATGAATCATGAAATAGACTCACGAATCATCACTAAGAAGATGTAAAAATTGTGGGGATTTTAAAGGGTAAAAACGTGACAGATGGAGAAAGCCAGGAGATGAAGAGAGAGAGAGAGAGAGAGAGAGAGAGAGAGAGAGAGAGTGGAAGAGTGAAAATGAGTTGTTGGGAATTAGTGGGGTTATTTAAAACCCTTCATCAACTGTTTGACCGGCCAACATCCACCACATGGGCGGCCTCATGGCCCATGACACATGTCACAGTCTGTTTGGACCATCTTTCCCATATTACTTGTGCGAAAAATTCACTTACCTGGTGTTGGGTTGGACGATGGCACCTCCACGGGCCACCAGACGGGTCGTGACACATGTCACGGACCGTTCAATGATCCATTTTCTGATACTTG
Organism: Solanum medicagineum; assembly: GCA_026153255.1. Taxonomy (NCBI): domain Eukaryota; kingdom Viridiplantae; phylum Streptophyta; class Magnoliopsida; order Solanales; family Solanaceae; genus Solanum; species Solanum medicagineum. Next base: position 12,854 of record JAPFFP010088724.1, read on the forward strand.
GTGCCATTTTAGCTTACCTAGCACACATACACGTAACGACACATGTCACGAGCCATTTAAGCTGTCACAGGCTGTGTAAATGGCCCTTGAGACGACCCTTGGTACTTTTCGATGCACTTAAATGGCACACGCTCCACACGGCTTTCAGACGACATATCCCATGAGTCGTTGGACAAGACATGGCCCATGTAAATGTGTTGTGTCTCAATACTTGGCAAATTTTTGGCCATTTCAGCCTCAAGACATGCTTTCCCCCATGTGTGCACTCACGAACTCCAAAATAGCGCTTGTACTCACCTAGAAACACAAACCAAAAATGAGAAAATGCATGCATAAAAATTAAAGCCCTCATTTTTTTATAACTATTACAATGCATAGTTTGCCTCCCATGGAGCACTTGATTTAACATCGCAGCACGATACATTGTCTTGACTACTCAAACTTCGTCAAGGAGCAAGACTTCAATCACTGAGGCCTCCTCTACTGCACCCAAGTATTGTTTCACCCTCTGTCCATTTACCTTGAATTGATCCCCATTTTCTGCTTCTAGCTCAATTGCACTATGGGGAAACACTTGGCTAATCGTGTATGGGCCAGAACACCTTGACTTGAGCTTACTTGGGAAGAGTCTCAACCTGGAGTTGTACAATAATACCTTGTCACCAACATCAAAGCTTTGTTGGGAAATATTCTTGTCATGCTAGACCTTCATCCTCTGTTTGTATAGTGCTACACTCTCATATGCGTGGAGGCGAAACTATCTAACTGATTGAGCTAGTTAAGTCTCAAATCAGCAGCTTCCTCCCAATTCATGTTGAGCTTCTTCAAAGCCCAGAGTGCCTTGTGCTCTAACTGTAGATGACAAGTTTACCAAACACCAACTGATATGGGGATATACCAATAGGTATCTTTTAAGTTGTCCTGTAGGCCCAAAGTCCATCATCTAGCTTCCTCGCCCAATCAGTCCGGGCAGCATTCACAGACTTGGTCAGGATTTCCTTGATCTCTCTGTTTGACACTTCAACCTGCCCACTAGTCTGTGGGTGATAGCGTGTGGCAACCTTGTGTTGTCATACTCCATATTTTGCTAGCACAACATAGTATACCTAGTTACAGATGTGTGAACCCCCATCACTGATGATAGTTCTAGGTGTCCCAAATTTGGGAAAGATGTTCTTCCTTAGAAACTGGACAACACTCTTGCTCTCATTATTTGGCAATGCAACCGCCTCCACCCATTTGGAGACATAGTCCACTACCACCAGAATGTACTTCATTCCATACGAACTAACAAATGGGGCCATAAAGTCATTCCCCAGACGTCAAAAATTTCTACCTCAAGAGTCAGAGTCATGGGCAGTTCTTAGCAGTTTGAGATGTGTGCCTTGTCGCTGGCACTGGTCATACCCAAGCACTAATTCATGGGCATCTTTATAGATGGTGGGCCAATAGTACCCACATTGGAGAATCTTCTTCACCATTCTGGCCACATTATAGTGATCCCCCACTTTGGATGAGTGACAAGCCTCCATGATACTCAACATTTTTGCTTCTGGGATGCACTACCTAATAACCCCATCAAAACATGTTCGGAACAAGTACAGATTATCCCGAAAGTACTTGCATACATCAGAAAGAAATATTTTTCTCTTGTCAGAGTTAATGCCCTCTAGTATAATATCGCTCACCAGAAAGTTAGCAAAACTAGCAAACCAAGGAATAAGTTCAACAGAAGCTGCCAATACCTGCTCATCAGGAAAGGAATCATCTATGTTCAGCCAATCCTTCAGTCTTAACTCATCATACAGTCTAGACAAGTGGTCTGCCACTTGATTCTCAGATCCTTTTCTGTCTAGGAACTCAAAGTCAAACTCTTGTAGCAGGAGAACCCATCTGATTAGCCTTGGCTTAACATCTTCCTTTGCTATGAGATACCTCAAGGCTACATGGTTGGTGTGAACTATCGATTTGGTGCCTAATAAGTATGCCCGAAACTTGTCAAATGCATATACCATGGCCAGCAATTCCTGCTTAGTCACTGTATAATTCTTTTAAGCATCATTGAGAGTCTTGCTGGCGTAGTAGATGTGGTGAAAAATCTTGTTACGCTTCTTTCCGAGCACAACACCCATAGCAATTCTGCTTGCATCACATATCACCTCAAATGGGGTAGTCCAGTTGGGTGCAACTACCACGGGCGCAGAAATCAACTTTTGCTTCAGGGTTTCAAAGGCATGCTTGCAGCTATCATCAAAGTGGAACTTTGTATCCTTTTCCAATAGCTTATACAAGGGATGTGCTATCTTGAGAAGTCTTTACTAAATCGGTGATAGAAACCCACAGGCCCAAGGAAATTTTGAACCCCCTTCACAGATATGGGAGGCGATAGCTTCTCAATCACTTTGATCTCCGCCTTATCAACTTTTATGCCCTTCTTAGAAATCTTATGGCTAAGAATTATCCCCTTCTTGACCATGAAGTGGCATTTCTCCTAATTTAGCACCAAGTTCGCATCCTCACGACGCTGTAGTGCCCTTCTAATATTTAACATACATGTACGAAGGAGTTACCCACTACAGAGAAGTCATCCATAAGTACCTTGAGGGTGTCTTCAACCATGTCAAAAAAGATTGACATCATACAGTGTTGGAAGCTGGCTGGGGCATTGCACAGCCCAAAGGGCATCCTTGTGAAGGCAACAGTCCCATAGGGGCAAGTGAAAGTAGTCTTCTCCTGATCTTCCAAGGCTATGGATATCTGATTGCAGTCCGAGTACCTGTCCAAGAAACAGTACCACCTGCCAACCTATCTAACATTTGGTCCATGAAGGGCATGGGGAAATCGTCCTTCAAGGTCCATTATTCAACTTCTGGTAGTCCATGCACACTCGCCATCCAATCACACGTCTCAACAGGACCAACTCATTTTTGTTGTTTGTAACCACTATCATGCCCCTTTCTTAGGGACACACTACACTAGACTGACCCACTTACTACCCGAAATAGGGTATATCAACCTAGCATTCATCCACTTGATGATTTCCTTTTTCACTACCTCTTGCATATGTGGGTTTAGCCTGCATTGGTGCTCAATACTGTGTACATAGTTATCCTCCAATTTGATCTTGTGCATGCATATCCCTGGAGGAATCCCTATGATATCTGTAATGGTCCAACCAATAGCTCTCTTGAACTTTTGGAGGACCCTCAACAATGCCTCCACCTCGTATTCCTGAAGATCTGCAGCTACAATCACAGGAAGAGTGTTGTCAGTGCCCAAAAATTCATACCTCAGGTGTTGGGGTAGCTCCTTAAGCTCCACAGTTGGAGGCTCGTCGATGGATGGTTTAGCTGGTGGAGTAGACCTGTTCAGCAGGTCTATGTCTAACTTTCTGGGAACAAATGGCCTGGTTCCCCTACCTTGCAATGCATTCACGGTGTTTGCATACCCATTAACACCATCCTTTGGGAAGTTCATCAACACCGCTACTAGCGTGTCTACACTCATTGTTTCCTTTAGTGGGATTTCAGAAAGGTAGTCCTCTTCCACATCCAAGATGGACATCACGGCCACCTCTTTGGGTTTCTTCATTGCAGCACACACACTGAATTTCACCTCTTCAGTGTTAAGTCTGAAAGTCAGCTCCCCTCGCTCTACATCTACTAGTGCCCTGCCAGTAGCCAAAAATGGTCCAAGGATGATGGGAACCTCAAAATCCACCTGGCAGTCCAGAATGACAAAGTCCGCAGGAAAGATGAACCTGCCCATATTAACCAGCACATCACATAAAATCCCCACGGGTCGATTCACCAATCTATCTGCCATGAGTAGACGCATTGTAATGGGCGTGGGGGCTCCTAAGCCTAGCTGCCTGTAAACTGCCAGTGACATCAAGTTGATCTTGGAACCCAGATCACAGAGGGCTCTTGCAAAGTGAAATGCTCTAATGGTACACGAAATAGTGAAGGCTCCCGAATCTTTCTTTTTTCTACAAGAGATCTCATGGCAATGGTACTACAATGGTAGAGATTTTTTGTCGACTCAATCGTGGTTGTCCTCTTCTTAGTCACTAAGTATTTCATGAACTTAGCATAGCCCGGCATATGCTCAAGTGCCTCTACTAGAGGGATGTTCACTGATATCTCTTTTAACATGAACAATAACTTCAGAAACTTCATCAACCTTCTTCTGCAACCTCTGTGGGAATGGTGGTGGTGGCTTAGGAATGCTAGGCAGAAGTTGAGTCGTTAGTGGTGTCACCTCAGGCTCTTTAGCAACCTTAGGCTCTGCTGGTGTCACCTCAGTTTCTTCACTTACATCATCAACATGCACCTCTATGGGGTTAGGTTCTTGCCCTCAGCTTTCTCCATACCTGCATTACTAGGTATGAAAGGGTTAGAAAGTACCTTACCGCTCCTCGTGGTTACTGCTATGTAATGACCATCATTCTTCGGGTTCTGAATAGTGTCACTAGGAAGTGACCCATCTTTTCTTTAATTTATAGATGTTGATTATTGCCCCTTCTGCTGCTCTAGTTACTTAATCAAGGTGGAATGTGAGTCGACCAGCTGCTGAACATTGGACATTTTCCCTTTTATATCTCGCATCCCTACCTCGGTGGACTTAACTTTGTCAAGAACCTTTGCCATCATCTCTTCCAATTTTGAGTTTCCACCACTATCATTCTGACTCTCACTGTTTCTATTGCCATCTCTGTTCTGCCAGTTTTCTTGATAGTTCTAATCATGACTATAGTTCCACCTTGATTACCGATGTTGAACAGCTGGTGACCTCCCTGTCTACCTAAGAAGTTTGCTTCTTCATCATAATTATAACATTGATCATTGTACATGGGCATTGTGTCTACAACTTTTACCTTCTCTGCACCTCCGTCTAAGAACCGCTTTTCCAGCAAGTCCAGTTGGGTCCTCATGTGGGCCATGTCTTGATCATGTTCTTCCTCCTTCTGTCAATGTTCCGTAGTCATCTCAAAGATGAGGCTCGAACAGTCTCTGTCTTTAGTGTACCAAGCCCCGTTGTTTTTGGCTACTTGATCTAAGATCACCACTATGTCTGGGAAAGTCCTAGACATGTGTGATCCCCCACAAACAACATCAATGATGGGCTTTGTCACAAAGTTGTAGGACCTGTAGAAGACTGCCTTCAAGTGCTCATCTATGAGGACATGATCGGGGCACTGCTTGAGCTTCTGCATGAATCTCTCCCAAGTCTCATGTAGTGCTTCATTTGATAGCTGCTTGTGAGACCCAATATCATCTGTGATTTTTAGTTGTCTTGATGCGGGAAAGAACCTCTCCAAGAATGCCTCCTTTAACTCTCCCCGGGTGCGGATGGAATCATGTGGAAGCTCATTCAGCCACTTAGTTGCCGCACTAGAAAGAGACAATGTGAACAACCTTAACCCAATTGCCTGCTGACTGACCTTAGGAATCTCAGACGATTGGCATGTCGCCAGAAAGTTGAGGACAAGCTAATTTGCATCCTTAATTGTTGCTCCGCTGAACAACCCCTTCAACTGTAATATCTGCAGCATGGTGCTAGTGATAGTGAAGTTAACACCTGCAGGTAGTGGGGGAAGTACAATTTCCCCTGTGGTCCCAGCACCCTTATCATCATCATTCACTGCTAGGGGCGGCTGAGGCACTTGGGGTCTTATAGCGGGCAGAGGCACCTATCACAGTGTGCTGCAGGTGGTACCTCAATGCCAGCATTGTCATCATCACCCAAACCTGCAGGATTCATGGCCAACTCTCTCTGTCTAGCTACTTTGCGTTCTTGGGTATTCATTCTGTGGATTGATTTAGTAATCTCGGGGTCATAGGAAACAAGTGCTTCACCCTTGGTTCGGGTGTTTGGCATGCAAAGTTGGCTCCCTATCAAGACACAGAAGTAAAATTAGGGACTATTATTACAAACTGAAAATTCTAACTAATAGACTATTGCTTCACTGTATTCCTCGGCAATGGCGCCAAAATTTGATACACCCAAATTTACACTCCAAAAGGAATAAGAAAGCGGTCGTTGATCAAATATAGAACTCAACAAGAGTTGAGGTTGATCCCACAGGGAATACATGCGAATAAATCTATTAGCACCCTTTTTCAGATGTAATATCTATTCCTGAAATAAAAATACATAAAGTAAATAGGGGTTTTGGTTTTTGTAATTAAGTTACTAAAATAAAGTAATGAGTGCAAGGACTACTAGATTTCAAACAATTTATGCACAGCTAGGATTGTGTTCCCCATGACATCTAATGCGATAGCCGAATCTAGTGGTAAACTCGTTCATGATTACTTATATAAGATCTAACAAGTTATGCAACATCTAACTCATCTCTCGGTCCTTCTTAGATGCATATCATTCATCACCTTTAGGTCTCATAATGTACACATGCTAACCCTTGTTCTCAATCACAGAATGCTCTCACCTTTTAGTCTCAAGTATTTAGACTAGGTTAAAACCCTGCATTTCCGTCATAGAACTCTTTTTCCAATCAAAACATCCCTTTCAGGAATGTAACGAATGAATTCCCTAATGCTTTAACTCATCAAGGAAGAAATTATAGTGAGGATTACTATGATATATACGCTAATCAATCCCAAGATTTACCCCATATTCGCCTATCTTATTGATTTGTCATAGTTCCCGCAATCCCTAGTTATGGGTTAGCATATTCAAGAAAGAAAACCCACAGTGATACAAAGAGTTCATAATAAATGACTTATTATTGAAGAAGCAATGAATCCACGAGTTACAATCTTGAACAAGATAAGCAAAATCCCAAAGTTATGTGAAATCTCAAGGAGAATAGTGTTTTTCAGTATTTTTCTATGTTTAGCCATCCAAGACTCCATAAAAATGAAATAAAAATACTATTTACATATAATAAAAAAACCTAATCCAAATTAAAATAGGAAAAATTACGTCGGCATGGGCACAGGTCACCACACGGCCCGTGTGACGATAGACGGACCGTCCAATGGTCCGTGTGACTGCACTTAGCTTCGATCGCACCTGTTGTCTTCACGCGCCGTCAAACGGTCCATGTATAGGTTAACAATCTATTAAATGGACCGTCTTCCACGCCTTAATCATTTTCTCACTCAAGTCTTCCACATACCTCAATGTCACGGACTGTGGTTGGTCACAAGACCGGTGACACGCTTCGTCTGGCCTCACTTTGTTCTTTTTCCCTTTTTTCGATGGTAATGACACTCACGTCACTTTGACGGTAGGTTCCACGGTCCGTGTAACTCTCAATAGCTCATTTAACGTGCCGTGAGGCCTGTCTTAGCCATTTTGCATTGTTATGCCATCCCACATGGCCAAGTGTGAGGCCACGAAGGACCTCACGACTCGTGGATAGTCACACCAGCCTTGGAGGTCTATGTGCACCTTCACTTGGCCTTAATTCTTCTCTAGTTTCCTGGGCCACTTTCGAATACCCACACTTTGGCTTCTTTACATTTATTTTACTGTCATTTGTCCCTTTATCCATGCCACAATAATTTTTCATGAAAAACAACAAAAAATGAAAATAAAAAATCCTTTTGTTTAAAGTGTTAAAAGAGTTGTATTTCTATGACTCATCACGTTTCTCATCTGAAAAAATTCTAGAGATATCAGATGGCCTAATCCTCAATTGGTGATACTTGGACCTCAAATTAATTTTAGAGAACACAGCTGCACTTTGAAGTTGATCAAATAAATCATCAATTTTGAGAAAAAGATATTTGTTGTTGACAGTCACCTTGTTCAACTGTCGATAGTTGATGCACATCTTTATACACATATCCTTCTTTTTCACGAATAGAATTGGGACACTCCAAGGGGATACACTAGGCCTACTAAACCCCTTATTCAACAAATCCTATACCTAATCCTCTAGCTCCTTTAATTCAACAAAAGTCATATGATAAGGAGGAATAGAAATGGGTTTAACGCATGGTTCAATATCAATATATAGCAAAATCTATGTCCCTATCAGGTTGAATCCCCAAAAGATCAGGAGGAAATACATCCATAGAACCCAATACGTTTTCTTGTAGTATGAGCCAACTACAACGCCCGCAACACTCCTATAACGACCATTAAGCTCACACGAGGCTAAAATGAAAGATAGCCCTTTTTAGTCCACAAAGTTCAAACCTTAGCGTTTTAATTTCTACGCGATTTCCCACCGAAACGAATGTACCATGATGCTTAGGGACCTCATTAGAACACCCTAGAAGCGACCAAATTCCGAAAAGTAAAAAAAAAGACAATTATAGCCAATCTACTATAGCAACCCGAGAGGGTTGCTACTGTAGATGAACAGTGTTCATCATTTTTTGTTCCAATTTTTCCATCTCAAATCGA